>BPLR01016798.1:0-54110 GCA_021605095.1 Caerostris extrusa
AGAATAGACCTCGCTACATTGCAACAAATTAAACAATTACAAATTTGAATAAATATTCCCCAAATAAATATTCATATGAACATAAAATTTCTTCAATTTAACAGAAGGGCATTTCAGTTTATAATTTATTGTTGCTAGTCTTAACATGGACACATGAGATTTTGGTTTCACTTTACTTGCCATCTTTTTTAAACTGAGGAGCCATAATACAGAAATCATCAACAGGACATGATTGCCATGCGATCCATCTTAACCGTATTGTCATTCTTGCAGTGACCACGTGGCCATTGTGTAACACAAATGTGAATTTAGATAGAGATCAGATGCGTTCCTGCGGTGCCCACCATGGAGAAGCTGAGGCATCCAGATATTGGGAGGCAAGGAGCTTTATGGTGCGTGATAACCTCCGGCTATCACCTCGAACTTTGATGTTTCTGTTCTTGTTGCTACTTTTGTTCTTACTTTTTCATCTTATTGTGATATTTTATTCTATTTGATGTACACCAGCCATTGAAATAAACAATATATATAATACAGAAATCCAACACTCTATCAAGTAGGCCACACTGGTCCACAAATATAAGATTTTGAGGGCGTGATGGCCGAATGGATAGTGCCCTCGCGTTCGGTACCATAGGTATCTCGGGTTCAAATCCCGGCTTTGCCATGGGTGTTTGTAGTGGTGCGGAATCCACTTTTAAAGCCGTGGTCCCGGTCCTAATAGGATCGTAGAGCGTTGCGGGGCATTGTTACCCGCGTCCGTGGCTTACCATCAAGCTGACACGCGCCCCTTTGGTAATGCAAAGTGAGTAACATCGGTGCAACCCTTATGGCTAAGATCTCCGGTCTATTTGTCAGCTGCATTAAAGAAATAAAAAATGTAAGATTATTTGATCCATATTGCCACTTATATTATTTAAGTGTAAACATTAATAATTAAGTAAATTATAAATATTGAGGATTTAATAATTAAATTTGTAACATAACTATATTATTGTGTGCAAATGATTTATTCAAGCATTAATTTATTTAAATTATAAAAATTTAAAATGTTAATAGATATGAATTATTTATTTTTTAAAAATAAAAATATATGTTTTTTGGATAGCAGATCGGACCAATAAGCTTCATATGAATAGAAATCATAACACACCTAAACATAGATTTAATATAACAATAATTGATATTTGAACTCAGTAATTCTTACATATTATATTTCGACATTTCATCATCTTTATTTCTAGTATTTTTATTTAATGTTGATATTTTTGAAAAATAAACAATAAACCAAATTTAGTGAAATTAATTTAAAAATAAACATTTTCTAAAATAAATTAATAAATCTTCATATATTATTTCAGTTCATTATATTAACCAGTTTACTCATAATTTCTACTTCCATCAAGATACAGGAGTAGGAACCTGCAAATTGTACAATTGGTACATTGGATGATATGCTACCTTGCTTCAGGTTATGAAAACCAACTTCTGTGGCTAGATATGTAATTATTATGAGTAATAATTAAGTTATAGGCTAATTTTTGTAGAATCTTTCAAGATTTTAGTATCAAGAAGTATGTACAGCGAGTTGAAAATCAGAAGTTGTAATTATTTGTCGATGAACTCAATTGTTATGAGCTTTGTGCTCTATGCAATTGTCATCAAAAGATATTTGACACTATAGACAAGTGAACGAGCAGAAGAGTGACTTATCTCCTTGACAACCGGCAAAATTCACAGATGACCAAAACATCATTGAATAAATGGAAGGGCCCTGCTGGTATTTGTGATCTTAAGTCACCTATCACTGTGACCTGGTGCATTTTGTCAATTCAAACCACTCGCATTAAATTACATGGAATCTGGCCACTAGTTTATCGTCATCATATATGACTCCTAACATTTTTTACACATGAATTCCACATCTGTCTGTGGAGCAATAAATACCTTGGCATTTGGATATATTACAGATTTAACGTCACCCATCATAGTTTGGTGATGATATCATGCTTGATTAGTAGACATTCTGGTGCAGGCCAGTATCCTACATGGATCATGAGACCTGCAGTTTGCATACTGTTGTAAACTTTGCCCGTCGTTAATTTAAATATAACTTTAGATTGTCTTGGCATGTTTATCTGACCAGATATATTTTCCACATAGTACATGATCGTCATCTTCGGTATGACATCCTTTCTTTCATCAACAACGATTGCATTGGACGCGATTTGTCAAACAATACCTGAAAAATCATTAATTACCCGCATGAAATATATGCCTTCCTACATCACAATTTACAGCTACTCGTAGGAATCAAATTAATGAGTAAACATTTGTCTGATGTGTATCTTTATTTTTCTGGTAATCATATGCATACCTGTACTGGTCTTAAAATTTTATGCCTCTATATTAATTTATCCGCGACATTGTGATAGTAATTTTGAGTCTTTTCTAAATGATGTCTAGTCTTGAGTTATCTAAATGATAAAATGATTTTTGTTTATCTAATATTAATAACATACATATATAAACAGATTTTAAAAATATTTTTTTTTTTTTATTTATGCAGCTTTTTACTGTATCTGCCAAAGTTTAATTTCCCAAATCCTTATTGTTGATTTTTATTAGCAAATTTTTATGATTTTATATGGTTCATGCACGTGATTTAAGCACAAAAACAATAACTCTCAGAGAAGTAGTTCAATTGGATAAGGTTTACCAAAATTAGGCTTTTAGGTTCAAAAGACTAATAAAGATGAAGCGCAACTGAACTTCATCATTTATCTAAACTAAATGTTACTTGTGTATCTTCTCCATCATTTTAGGGTGGAAACAGTTTATTCCAATCAAACTTCATCTAAGTGCGTGAATGCAAAATGGTATTTGCAATGATATCTTGTCTCACGTCATATATATAACCCTATTCCTGAATTTCATCTCGCATTACATTAGTTGTCTGAAGTGACGAATCACGACATTTGTTGATTCATTTCGATGATATGATTGGTGCAGATACAGCCCGGAGGAGGATTGTGATTGCTATACTGTCAATTGATGAGAGGATCACCAAAGGCCTCAAGACCATTTCATTATGAAAATAGCTCGAGGGTTGATGGTATATACATAGATCCCTAAACTTAAAACCAATATGTGGATTAATTAGAATTATTCAGTGTAATTATTATTTAATTCGTTAACTCATACATATGATCAATTACATTTGAATTTATATAGATATGAATAAGAATAAATATATTAAAATTTCATTAAGGGCACCTTAGCATGGGGTTTTTCAAGTTCTACTGCATTAATCATCCCCACTGTCATTTCAAATTATTAATAATGCAAAAATATATTATTAACTTATTTATATATATTGCAGCTTTGAAATTATTAACTAACTTCTTTGGTAAATTATAATTTGAATATTTCATTTAAAATAGTTTTGTTTATATTTCATGAATTGCTGTTTTTTTTTTTCTTTTGATAATTCAACATTGAAACTGGTGATATTTGCACTGCAGCAGTATCTACGTTGCGTATTCAATGTTACCATTTTACGATGTACCTACTGTAATCCTGTTAATCGAATGCATATAAAATAAATGCAAAATAAAATAATATATAAAAAATTATTTGTTGTTAATACAACAGCAAAGCTATTGAAAAAGATTTAATTAAAAGAATAAAGCAAAAATGTTAAAAGGTAATTTATTCATCTTTGTCAATAATTTCCTCTTGTATCTTAACTAAATACAAATCAAAATAAATACTAATTGATCACATTTTAAATATTTTATGTATAATACAAATTATTATTTCTTTAAAATAAGAAAGTCCGAAGTATATTAGTTTATAGTTGCCGTTATAATTTAAGTTTTAATTAACAAAAAATGTTGTGGATGAATAAAGTGTTTTCTAAAATGTATTTTAAAATTTTATTACATTGGTATTTAAAAATACTATATTGAAAAATATATAATAACATATTAAAAACTATTAGCGAATATTTTTCGCATATCTTTTCTTGTAAAAGAGAATGCACAGTTCGAAAATAGTAAAGAGCAATATACCATTATCCCTTTTAAAAATAATTCAGTTAAAAAAAAAAATTAAATTTTTATGAAATCTGCATAAACATTTCAGCGTACGAAGAGCCAAAAATTATCAATAATTTCTTTGGTGAGAGATGAATTCATAATACCAATGGATAATAAAAATTAACTTCAAACACTTTTGCAAATCTGTAGGTATTTTTGAAAACTCTGAATCTATAACGATAAGATTAATAATATATGATCATTATTAATTTGAGTTATTTAATCACATTAATAATTAAAAGACCAGAAAAGGCTTTTACTAAAATCACATTCTCTACTGTTTTGAATTTTAATATCATCAGAGCTTTTTCTTTAACCATCCACTTTGTTCAGACTATGCGATTTTATTTCAGGTCATCTGCAATTTTTTTAATTTTCAAAAATATTATTCCTAAATTTCATTAAAATATTTTTAAACCAGTAGTTATTTATTTTAAAATGTTTTTAAAGTAATAAAATTATAAATAAAACAAATAATGAATGATAAATAAATTTTTTTCTCAATTTTTGTTAAATCTAAGACATTAGGAAAAATTAAAATTTAATTTATGAACTTTATCAATGTAATTATAATCACTCAAGCCTTATGAACATAATAAATTAAACGTATGGAAGTAATTCTAATTATTCAAACCTTATGAATTTAATATCCTTATGCATGTATAGAAGTAGTAATAATTTTCAATTTAAGTTAAATTAATAAGATTTGTCAATTAATATACTTTATAAAATCATCTTTGACAGCTGTAATAAAGAATTATTCAGTTGCGTTTTATCTTGGCTCGTTTACTAGTTCAACATTTAATTGAGTGTGCCAGTCCTTTAGGGACCCTATCTAAAAACGGAAAATTTGGTGAGCTGCAAATAATAAAATTCCCCCTGAGTTGTTAATTAAGATATTTAAATGAAATAGGAACGAAGTTTTAACTGTATTAATTGATTATAATGAATTTGACAAGAATCTTAAGAAGAGGTGTAGTAAAAATATTTCTAATAACATTTGTATAGAGAGAATATCCATCGATTCCTGAATTACAGTGTTTGCTCGAAGTGTGATGTTATTGCAGTATTTAGAAGAAATTTTTTTTAAGACTTGTTTAGGAATAGGAAATTATAGACATAATGAAGCTATTTGTTCTTAATAAATCTGCTTTACGTCCAAAATTTGTCTATACATTACATTTGATTGTTCTTCAAGGGACTTAAAGTGAAAGTTGGATGCTAAGTCCACATCTGGCCTACGTATGTTATAATATGTCGTATGATGGAGGTCAAAATAGGAATTTTAATATCTCTGATAATCGTCGAATGTCTGTTGATAAAAGTGTAGAGTTTGCACTGTATTTTTGAACCTGTACGCGTCTTGTCTTGATACATTGTAAGCGCAATTTCCAATTTATTTAATGATAGAGTACACCACCTAAATATGTAGTTCACTGTTCCAAAAGGTTAGTTAATTCAGTAAATATATATTTGGTAATCTACAATTAACTTAAAATATGATGCAGAATAAAATATTTCATACTTTAGCCACACCTTCACATAAAATTCTAGAGTATATATAAAAAAAATAATCTCAACGACGTTTTCATAGAAAGCATTTATATACAACGAGAAGAAAAGAGTTGCTTTAACAAACTGATTCCTAAAATTAAAAACTAAGTTCTGACTCAAATGAACTCCTGATTTTTAATAGACTCATATTTTTGGTGATGTCAATTTCCATACAATAACCATTGATCCAATTTGCGATATTAATTATGAGTTATTGTGATCTTAATATTTTAAGAAATGAGTTTTTTACGAAAGCATAGCAAATGCTATATTTTGAGAAAAGCACATAAAACCATTCGTTGAGTGTAAGCATCCGATACGTAGATCTTATTTGGTAAAGTGTTATTTTTATCAATTCATTGCATCATCTTTCTTCCTGAAAAGCGAATCCCTCAATTCGCATCGTTTAGTTCGATTAGAGCAAACGTTGAATAATGTGCTGAAACTTCAGTTTGTTATTAATGAACGCCAGTGGGATGGGTGGTGTGAAATTCTACCACTGAGTTTGAAGCGGAGCGTTTGAAGTTTATTGTTATTTATTGTTGAAGTTTAGTGTTGGGGTGCAATTCAGTGCTTTTACGGAACGTCTAAAGTGTTTGAACTTAGCATAGCATGCGGGTGTTTTATCGTTGTAGGACCACTTTTCAATTTACAAAGCAATCTTCTGTGAAAGGTTCAATCGTAGAGGAATACATTTAACTTTGTTTGAAAGATTTCAGATCTATTTATATTGGTATAAATAACGTTGAATGTGTTTTACAATAAACTAAAAGATTTATTTGTATTTTTTAATGTTATAAATATTTTTATAACATTTCGAGACCGCTATCGAAAATTTATAATGTCACAAATAATCAAAATTTCAGTTTTAAAAATTGTTTACTCCAGATGTTTTACTTTAAAAAGTGCGATTTTATATAAAATAATCCAGAAAAAGGAAAAATAGTTTTAAATATAAATATATATATCCATAGTATATATATATATATATATATATATATATATATGGATATACAGAAAATTACCGCTTAAATCAAATAAAATAAATAATTTACTATCTGAATAGATATAATATATATAATATATAGATATGCAATGTTTCTTAACACCAAATAGACATGAATTAATTTTCCCATATTTTTTATTCTATTCTAATAAAATTAATATATATATATATATATATATATATATATATATATATATATATATATATATATATATATATATATATATATATGTATACTGCTAAATTATGCAAGGAATGAAAAAGCATCGAATCATTATATACCAATGGATTGTAAAAATTGTAACATTTTTATTTTAGCATGCATGTTTCCGATTTATTAAAATAACTAAATGATGTGCATTTCATTAAATATAAGTACTAACAGAAAATAAATTGTGTATTTCTTTTAGTAAATGTAAATACATATAAAGTATTCAGACAAAAATGCATTCAGGTAGTTTTTTAACTTTTTTTATAAGCTGCATTTTAAAATAAATAACAAAAGAAGTTTCCTTCTGTTACAGATTTTGAAATTCTAATAAAGCGTATTTGAAGTGAAAAAGGAAAATTGGCTTCTTAACGTCTTAAAAATAGGATGGAAATTCTATCGTACCTTTCTAAATTTCTTTCCTTTTTTTCCCCTTTTTACTAGATACAAGTAAAAAAAATTAGACATTTTGACTGAGAATAGAATACATGGGTATACGATCCAAATAAGTTTGAAGGCACTGGGAAAAAACTTTTTTTCAAATCATTTTCTTATAAATAAATGAGATTCTTGTTCACTTTTTGTTTTAGAAAAAAATTGGAAATTTTATAGAACTTTTTAATATTTCCTAAATATAATCCAAATATAATTTTAATTTTAATTAATTTTTAATTTAATTTTCCATAGATATTCTTAGATTAATAATGAATTACAGAAAGTACTAGTGTTTTAAGAAATATCTTATAAATGTTAGAGAAAATCCAGGACTTTATATACTTTATGATATTATGAATATTTTACTTTTTAAAAGGGCATAGTTAATGCTTTGTAATTTGTTTTTTAATAAAGTTTTGCATTTAATAAAATTCATTCATTTAATAAAAATCTGCATTTGAATAAAAATTCAAAGTTCTGCATTTAATATTTCCATTTAATAAAGTTCGTGAAGTCAAAAGGTCAATATTTAAAAAATATTTCTTTAAACATTCTTTTTAATCAATAAAATCTGCTTAACTAATGTCTTAATTAGCATTATGCTTTTCTGTAAGATTAAGCATTTCAGTTCATAGATCCAGGTATTGCTTAAAAGTTATCTTTATGGTGCTTTTCAAACCCATAAATCCAAGAATTACATTATTCTGATTGGCCTAGAAGAGATTCTTGTGAATTAAAATGCAAATAAAAGATATTTAAATTATGACAATGCAACTTAATAAAAACATTCAAATTTAACATGTATAGAAATATCACATCAGACTGTAAAGGATACATTTGAAGAAATATTTGTAATTAATACCCCAACATTGATTAATGGTGTATATTGTATTTTTATCTTTATTAAATACCGCTACACTAAAGTTCCAGGCTTTGATTCCAGGTGCAGAGCCCTCAAATATAAAATACACAAAACTAACTATTTTTAACTTTGTTGACAGATAATTATAATACTAGTTCTTCTTATAGATAACAATGAAGTGTTATTAGCTAACAGTTTTAGAAATATAATCTTAGGAGTTCCATACTACGATGATTTCAAAAACATATATATAATTATAGTTAGAAAATAACAGTTTACTGTTGTCTTTGATAAGAACTAGAATTTGTCTTCCTAAAATATCACCAAATCACCATGTGATAAATAGTGTATAATGGGAAATTGTAATTATACTTTTAAGAATGAATACGATAATGTGTCCATAATTTTTTTGTTTAAATTTTAGATAAAATTGCTTATTAAGTATTTTCTAATCATTCGATTATTTAATGAAACATTAGGTTATTGTTGTTGTTCTAATGCAGCTGGCAATACATACAGTTAATCTGTATGCCATGGCTGCACTGTTGTTACTTATTTAACACTACACAGGGAGTACTTGTAGCTTGAAGATATGCTACGTAACTCTACCCAACACAATGCTCTACAATCCTATTAGGACCGGGACCTACCGTTTAAAGTGAATTCTGAACCACTACAAACATCCATGGCACAGCCGGGATTCGAACGCGATACCTGTGGTACCGAGTGCCTGAGCGCTAGCCACACGGCCATCAGACCCCATATATTATGTATTTATCAGATTCATTTTTGACACTATTATTATTATGTAAAAAAGGCGATAATTTATATGCTACTTTACAGGAGGAAGCATCCCAATATAAAAAGTCCCATCCACATTTTTGCCCGCGTTTTTTTTTTTCTGGTTTACATATACAATTAATTTTTTTTTGGTTATATTCAAAATTCAGTATAAATAAAACAATAAAATTTGTAATCAATCACATCGTAAGTGATTTTATTTAAAACTTTCATTGGTAACATTATCTTGTGAACAGAATTTTTAGATTGATAAAAAATGCTAATTAAGAGTTAAGACAAATGTGAATTTCTTGTCAAAAATATAATTATTTATCATATGCTCGTCGCCAACCTACCGTCTTTAATCTACGAGCAGCCCACTCAGTAAGGAATAATAAAAGCAATCACTAAAAGCATTGTTAGTAACATAAAAAGGAAAACAGTTAAGAATAGTAGGACATATGCGAAGATGCTCTCCAGTCATGGGTACGCCCTGGTCGCAAAGGGTGCAGATATCTGTAGCAGCCAGTCCTATTTTATACAGGTGACTCTGTAAGTAGTCATGGCCCGTGTCAAACTAAAGCAGGCCAAGTCGACCGATCTAGGCAAGGAACTGGAAATTCTTGTTGATTTATTCAGTAGGCAATTCCACTTTTTCTCAGAAGTCTTCTCTCTATACAGCTTCGAACGGTTCGATTTAATATTTACTAGAGAAATATTGTTATATATCGCTTTATATACCGCACAGGAGGATCATTTTTCATCCATTCTTGGCCATCCTGCTCATTTCCATGTATTCCGCATTGGCTTGGAATCCATTTCAGGGCAATGCTTTTTCTTGGTGTTCAACAGTTATTTTATCAAATATAGATATATATATATATATAGGATTGAATTTTTTTCATTTTTATATTTTGCTTCAACATTTTAGTGTTTAATAGAAGAAAAAACATAAGTAATTTAATTTAAACAACAAAAAATAAAAAATGTATAATAAAATTTAAGTAAATTAAAAATAATAAATTTAAATGAATTAAAAAATAATAAATTTAAAGATGGAAAGAATAATTTTAAGTAATTTAATTTAAACAACAAAAAATAAAAATATATAATAAAATTTAAATAATTAAATATAATAAATTTAAAAATAGAAGAAAAATTTAAGTAATTTAATTTAAACAACAAAAAATAAAAATATATAATAATATCTAAATAAATAAAAAATAATAAATTTTAATGAATTAAAAATAATAAATTTAAAAATGGAAGAAAAATATAAGTAATTTAATTTAAGAAACAAACATAAAATTAAAAGTACAATATTCATAATACATTTATATATATCAGTAACTTTTATTTATAGAAATTAAAGAAATCTTTTATTGCAGTTGTTATTTATTCACCAAATATTTGTATTCTATATATTTCAATTCTATGTACCCAAAAATTTATTTCTGAGAAAATATTTTTAAAATAATTTATAGCAGCAAAATATGGCAAAATATCTTATCTTTTCCAAAATCGAGAATCGATTCAAAATAATATAGGAAAATTGTTGTTCAAATACTCTTTGAAATCATTGTAGTATGACTTTTGAATTTCTTTCATAAAATTCCATTTTTCCGATATCGACATTGAACTTGCATTGATTATTTTTTGAAGCCTTCAATATCGTAATACATTTCAATATCAGCACTGAATAAATTGAAAAAATAAATATTGTTTCCTAAATTACACAAATTTGATTCGCTTTTTGATGAACTTTATTATCTGTATTTCAAAAAAATCTAACTAATTTCAAGTCTACGTTTCAGAATGAAAATAATATCCTCCTACACTTTTATGTACACCCACTTTTTAAATATATCAATTGTCACTTTTCCATTAATTAACTATTATTTTTTCATTTATTTAAGAGTTTTTAACTACTCTATATATAACACAAAAAGGCATAAAACATGTTTATTTCTTTGCAATCAATTCTACCAATTCAAGAAATTAATATTTCTTCGAACTCGTAGGCGTAAATTAGTTTAAAGTCAGTCAGTTCATAAAATAAATTACTTTTTTTGCATAAAATGACAGCCTCAGCTATTTAAATATATTGTTTAGCATTGTCATTTTAAATGACGTTTTTAAGAAACGTAACGTTTAAATTAAAAAAAAAATGAAAGGAATTTTAAATACTTCGCCTACGACGTATACACCCACTTTTACAAAATACAGAATTAATTTTATCTCATTAAATTCAGGATTTTTCAATAAAATATAAATCAAATAGAATTTATTGCTAAGTTTATTTTTATTAAAAACAAAATAAATGTATTAACATTTTTCTCCAATATTATTATTTTTTTTTAATTTTAAAAATTCTATTACAAGATTTATTTTAATTATTAAAATATATTTTCTCAGGAAGTAATTTAATTGTAATTTTAAAGACACGAATTATAATAAAATAATTCTAAATAAGTTTACTTAATTAGTTTATATAATTTGATAGAAAAATAAAACATCAAAACATCAAAATACTTACATTTATATTTATTTTTTAAATCTGTATTTTGATAAGTTTTTTAAATCCTATTTATAATCATAAATATACAAAATATGTATGCAATTTATATCGAATTCCCATTCATTAGATTTGGAAATTGATAAAGATTAATACAAAATTATTCATTTGAACTTACAATTATTCATAAAACCTTCTAAAATTCTACCCTAAATAAAACCATTGTAATGTAATCTTTCCTTTTAAGTGAACATATACCTTTAATTACGAATAATGCACTGTATAACTTACGTAGAAGAAAAACCTAGAATTTAAAACTCTTTAAATATAAAGCCTAAAATGTAACAACTTCTATCAAAGACAAGTTATTTACAGTTGAATTTTGGATACGAATTTTACAAATATTTTAACTCAATCAATAACATTGAAATTTGAAATTAAAATCAGTAAGTTAATTTTTTTGCACAAGTAATTTTTTTCCCAAGAATTTTTTATTGAAGCTATGTAGAAATTCGTGAAACATATTTCGTAATCTGAACAGATAAAAAAACATTCTTCGTAACTTCTTCGAAGCCCTGAGCTGAATTTGGGTTTAATCTGAATTGTCAACATAACAATGTGACCACATAATTAATTTCTTCCCGTTATCATTAGGGGTTTCAGTTTGAAGGGTAAAATTAATTTGATTTAATTTGAGTATTGCTAAAAAGGGTAATTATTTTGGAAGAGAATTCATGCTGTTCTTTCAAACAAAAAAAAAGTATCTTCGTAGAAATTCATTTGATATTTCTTAATGCACTACAATTTTATTTTCAAAAACAATTTGTCATAATTCTGCTAACTTTTTTCTTACGTATATATCAAACTGAATAGATAGCATTAATTAAAAACATTTTTAGAGCAAAATTGTTTTGAATAGATGCAATGAAATTTTACTTTTAAAATAAAAGTTTGTGTACTCTAATTTTGTATCCTCTTCATTTTAACATTTAAGAAATAGAAAAAAAACCCTATATAATTGTAATGTCAGATTCAATTTCGTAAAAATATAAATATTAATTAACTTTACAAATTTTTTTCTTCAGATTCAGTTGTTTCTTTTCACTTTTAGATACAATGCAAAAAAGTGTATTTCAATTATATAAAGAAAATAATTTCTTTGCTAATTAATTTTTTTCTGCCATAATATATGAAAGAAAAGAATATTTAAAAATAATTTTAATTGCTCTAATGTTAAATGATATATATACATATATATATTGTATTCAAATGTATTGACTTAATTTGATTTAAGAAGTTTAGAAACTAGTACCAATCTCTTTTAAACCAAATATAATGCATTTTTCATTAACCCATTTTGTGAAATTTTAACAGTGTTTAACAAGATTGACAATTTACAAGTTGTAATGAAACTATTTTTGTGACATATTCTTTAAATTCAATATCTGTAAATTTAAAGCTTAATTTCAAAATTTAGATTTTTCTTAAAATCTCACGTGTACAAAAATTAATAATAATCATATTTATAATAATATTATTAATAACTTTTTTTATTTTTATTTTCAATGTAGTTCTGAATGTTAAGGCTTTAAATGAAAGTTTTAAGCATAAAGAAGACGCTTATTTTAAAAGTGAAACTGAGAACGTGTATTTAATTATCATAATTGTTAAAATTTTGTATTATATTTACGTACCTTTAATGCATAGATAAATTTACGAAAAAAATTAAATCAATTTAATTTTTTAATTGGTTATTTAATTTTAGAACCAATTAATGAATGAACTAATGACAATTAAATGAACTAATGAACTAATATGAACGAATGACAATTTTAATGAACAATGACAATTTCCTTAACACTTTCTTAAAGGTAAATTTAAGCTTTAGGATAACTTTTAAGGATATTTTTACTTTTAAAATTTTTTTTAATTATTTTTACTTTTAACTTTTTTTAAACTAACAATTTTATTTTAAGATTTTCTTTTTAGAAAGTTTTTCATTTGGTAACTAAAATAAATAAAATTATGACCTAAAAGTTCAATAGGGTTTAAATAATAATAATTACTAATAGTAATAATTAATACAAATAATAATATTAAAAAAAAATATTTCCAGTTTTGCCGCAAGCCTTATGATGAATGAAATAACCGCATTTTTAAATTTGTTCATCATGAACGCTTATTTTGCATCACGAAATTAAGGCTACATATATTTATTTAAAAAAAATTATAGAAATCCTAAGCGGCTTAATATTATTATAGATATTCCATGAACTGGTGCAACAGGGAAATTAGATAAAAAAAAAATTACAAACCAGATATACATTCTTTATTTTAAACTTCATTTAATTATCTTAAGTTAATTCAATTAGAAATTAAATCATTTTGTGGATAAACAGATGAAATAAATAATGAAAAAAATCATTCATCTAATGATGTAAAATTTGGTGAACATATGAAACAATTTAGCAATTTCTCAATCCATTTTGTGTATTTTTGCTTAAAATTAAAAGCTCAAAAGAAACATATAATAACTATAGTATTTGTACATCAATAATAATATAATTTCGAAAAAATTTTCAAATTATACTTTTGAATTTAATTAATTATATTTAATTAATTAGTTAATTAAATTATAATTAATTAATTAAAATTAATTAATTATATTCTAAGATAAATTGAATTCATCTGTTTATTAAGTTCATTAGTTTGATACATGATTAGAAGATAATGTACAGATAATTCTGGGGATTAAAAAACATTAAAGGGAAAATATAATTAAAGATATACAAACGATTCGATTATTTTTCAAAGGTGAATAAATATATATTAAAAGAGAATAGTAATCAAAGATATCTAAATGAGGATTACTATCGTTCAATAAACTAAGATTTAGAACATTTCTTCTAAATTCATAAATGCTTCTTTTTTTAATGAAATCATGAACATCGATTTTCTTTTTTTATACATTTAACGTGGGAGTAGTTTGTATAATTTATTAAGTTTTTCTGTTATCGTATTTTTTGTCCATACTTTTGCATGAATAATTTTGAATTGCTTTAACTGTTTCAAAGTACTTAAAAAATTAATCTTCTTCCTTTGGCAGCCGTATTCATTTTTTTTAAACTTTTTCCAAGTATCTTATTTAAATTTCTGCATCTAAAAGTTCACTATCATAATGATCCTCTTAAGGTTTGTACACGTATAAAAACAACGTACTATGTATATAATAGTACAGGTGTCAATGAAAGCTTTATTGAGAAGAAAAAAATTTATTTACTAGCTCACTTAACATTGTGAAGAACAATTTCCCGACAATTTTTGGAATATAATAAATGGATAAAAATACTGTTTTCAATGAGAAAACAATTTTGGAAAGGAATGTAAAAAATTATGTTCCATTATTGCATATAATTGATCAGTTATAAAATTTTTCTCTAAATTTTTTTACATTTGTGTTATGTAATTATTCAATAATTTGTTTTTGTTTTTTTATTGAGTTATTTTGTCGGTTCCTATATTAATGAAAAATTGCCACCATTTTTGATTTGATGGGGTTTTTAAATGCCTCTAATACATTGAACACCTTCTTGATTTATTGTGAATTTATTGATTTATTGTGATAGATAATTAACAGTGGATCCTAAAAAAAATGGTTGTTTTCTACAATTGGAATTTTTTTAGATTATTATAGAAATTACTACACAAGCTATATTAATTCTATTTTAACGTTTGTTTAACCTTTGTAAATCTTTCAAAGAATTTATGAAAAGTATATATTTAAGTGCACGTAGATTATGGATCTTCGTGTTTTCTTAATTATATAATATTTGCCTTTAATGTTTTCAGGCAGTTATGATTTAAGAAATTTAGTAGTGTTTCTAACTTTTGTGATGTTCTTTAATGACTTTTTTTTTGCCAATATGTTGACAATCATATTTTGCAAAATTTACAATACTTTTATTACATTTGCAAAATTTACGTTTAAAATTTAATAGATATTTTACAAACGATATTGTGCAAATGCATATTGCATATGACTTCGACCAGCAAAAGCTATCTTGATAAACCGCACCCTAGACAAAATTTTATGTTTTACTGCTAAAAAGACTTTGTAAACATTTAAATCGAACTATTTTTAAAAAAATTTCAAGATAATTATATATATAAACGATATTTGTACCTTAGTTATGCAACGATACTTTTTTTTTTAAACTACTGTCAAAAACATTAAAACCATCGTAAAAAATATTTTGCTTCGTAACAGAGTAAAGATTTTTATTAAATTTTTTATAAAAAAATAAATAATAAAACGATTTTAAATATTTTTTTGGGAAAACAAATAATTTTATATAAAATTTAATTACTTAAATTTAAATCCTTTAAATTTAATATAAAAATATTTTTTTTTAGAATTATCTTTCCAAAAATGTTTGTGATAAATTATATTCTATCAAAATTTTACTAAGATAATTAACTTTTAAAATAATAATTTTTTTTAATAAATTGGTCTTAATATTTTTTTTTTTTCAAAGTAAGATAAATTTTCAAATAAAATTTCATTTTTGATTCTGAATGCAAAATATTTATAATACCTTTTAATAAAAATGATAGATTTAAATTAAAGAAATGAAATCAAAAGTTTTTACTGTTTTCAACCTTTTCAGTCTAAATTATGCAACGAAATCTTTTAATTAGCTTTTCTCATAGTTAATGACATGATTATTTCATTCTTAACTGCAACCTCAAGCTATTTGATATAAAAAATTAAGAATTAATCCTTTAAATAACTACTCTGTGTGATAATTGATATAAATCTGTTCGTATATAATTTGAGAAATATTTTCTACAAGCAATTTATAGATTTATAAGATTAATTTAAATGACGAAATTTATCTTCATTTATAATTTAAATATTTTTTTTAAATAAGGTGAAAGAATATCAGAAATAATCTTTTAAGTTTTTTGTAATCTTTTTAGTAATTATTTATCAAAATCCAATTATTACAAAAAATAACGTTCCAATTTATTTTAGAATATTTATCTTATTATTTGTTTCTTCACAGAAATACTTGGCATTCTAAAATGATTAATATTTTATAAGCTAGTCAATTGGTTTTGAAAATATTAATCAAAGAAACCAGACAACATTTTCAATTATTCAATCCCTGATGACTTCTAATATTGTTTTCCTGGTAATTCAGTGAATATATGAAGAAATTTAGTAAATATTTAATTTAATCTATTCAAAAACTCGTTCTAACCTAGGTAATGACAAAATTAAAATACTTAAGGGAATGTTAAATTAAATTAAATGCATTTTATAAATAAGTATAAAAATAGTTTTTCTGTATAAGAGGTTTATTGCTAATGATATTGGATTAGGTATTAATGTAATTATTAATATTTAAATTTCCTTTTATTAGAATTGTCGAAAGCCAAATATGATAATACGATATTATTATCTGTTTAATGTTACTTTTCTGTGAGTATGCTATACATAATTGATGAAAAAAAGTTTTTTTCATAGGCATTTAATTTGTTTTCTATATAGAAATAAGAAAAATTCCGGCATAAATGAATTTCTTCTATTTTTCCAAATTCTATTCAGGCATTCGTACATTTATTGGTAAATTATTATTGATTACAATTATTGATTTATTATCCATTCAGGCATTCTTTTTATTATTAAAACGAAACATAAAAACACTTACAACAAACACATACTTTATATTTGATTAATCTTTCTTTCTAATATTTCTGTTCAAAAGTATTAATCCAAATAGCTGTAAAGAAAGACATATGGATTAATAGTTTAATTTATTTTATTTAAGATGACTTGTCTAGTATGTAATAAAATGAATATAATATTGTTAATAATGTTAATGAAATATTGAGAGATAAAATAAAATTTTAATTTTTCTTTTTTTAATTTTCTTCTTTGAAATTTTATGTATAATTTTAATAAGTCATTTACCTGCTGTGTTATCACAAACAAATCATAAAAAAAGTTTGCATAGTAAAAAATACAACAATAAATTAAAAGCAAAAATATTAATCTAATTTAAATATAATTAACAAATACGTCTAACTTTAAATATTTAACTCATGCTTTTAAGCTTTTCCAAGATAAATCAATAGAGAGGAACATATCTTTTTTTTTTAAATAATTAAAATAACCATATTAATTTTAATAACACACTAAATGTTTGGCAAAACGTATGCAGTTAAATTTTTAGCTATGCATGCAGAAAAAGTAAAAAAGAAAAGTTCACTCTTTCATCCTAATTTTATAAAATTAATAATTTTTTTTTCTGCAATAGTCAGGATTTATGTACCTTTCCTTTAAAGAGAAAATAACAAAATATAAATGGAAATTATTGATTTTTAACCCTTTTTGTTGTTCTGAATACTTTTAAAAATCCATACGTAAAACTTAATTATATAACATGGACCTGTCACTAATATAAAAGATTATAAGATTCAATATAGGACACATGAATTTCTAAATAAATTTTATATTATAATAATATGTAAAAAAAACTCTAAAATGTTTTTTTAATAGTAATTAGAATTTAAAAGTTTTATTTAAAAATATCCTCTCAAAAATGGATGAAATAAATGCTTGGATAACACTATGGACCTCTTACTGGTTAATAATATAACTTGCTGTAAAACATGGGACATGGCATATAATGGTACAATGTTTTAAATAAACTAAAATCTGAGAGAAAATGAAAAATTCCAGAAGATTTTTTATCTATTTACTTTTATTTTCCATTTCTAAATCAAATGTTTATGTTTACTTCTGTACTTTAAATACATTTATACCAAACATTTTGTTTTCTATTTCGTTATAATGGGGTAAAAAAATAAAAAAAAAATGCTGGTACACTAGTTAAAACTTTGAATAAAACAGTAATTAGAGAACTCTACTAATTTAGTTTTACTAAAAATTACTAATTAAAAAAATTAGCAATTTTTTCTTTCAATTTAGCCTACTGAAAACACATTACACCACTGTAGAAACATATAAAATTTGAATGTTTAGTAAATTTTTAAATTTATAAATACAATTTATTTGTTTTTATCTATTTAAAATCTTATTTGTTAGTGATCATCTATTCAGCTCGAAAGATGAGAATAAATTAACTTCATAAATGAACAAAGTTTGTAAAGGCAAGTGACTGCATTAAAGGATAAAAATAAAAAAATAATATTCATTTGGTTTGTTTGATGATGTTTTTACGTCCTCAGAGTATAATTAACATGCATCATCAGTTAGTAAGTCTTAATTATTGGAGTAATGCAATTAAGAAGTATGCAAATCATCATTTTTAGGTTCCAGATACAGAAAAAAATTACAATTTTTGAAACGTTTTGCTAACTGTTTCATTAAAATTTGGATTATTTATTTTTAAAAATATTTATCATTTTTTCCTCTCGCCGATTTTTAAATACAACATTTTATTTCCAGAATAAATTCCTTTAGAACAAATAAATGATAAAAACTATCCTTAAAATAAATTCTTTGCTTTTGCTCTTTTAACATTTTTTCCTTAATTTCTATTATATATAATTCTATATATTATTCTCTAAAAATATTAAAAATATGAAGCCATATATTTCTTTTTTGTTGTTTCTATAAATATAAATATATTGTTGTAATTAAATGATAAAGCTATTTTTAACAATCAGTTGTCATGGAGACTTCAAAAAATTCCAACTAAAAAAAAAAAGATCTTCATCAAATAGCTTTATCAAAGTATTGAAAATATACATGAAGAATGTTTTATATTTCCCTTATAAAATATAAAATATGAAATATACTATGTGAATACTATGAAAATAATGTTAAATGTCACAAACAGTAGTTAAATTCATATGTTGGGCACGATATTTATGACTTTTAACGGTAAAATATGTGTAGGACATGGAAAACTTTTAGAAAGCCATATAAAAAGTACAACTCTTTTGGGAGAGAGCCAAAAGCCATGTAATAGATAGTTATGTACCTCCATGAAATATGGAGTACTTCATCTGATAACTGATTAACGATAACAAACTCTCATAAATTTTTCATCCAACAGTCATAAAATGTGCTCTAAATGGCTACATAAAATTTCAGAAAAATTGTAATACGTTATATATATAAATAATATTTGCATTTTATCTGGGGAATATAATCGAATCATTTTCTGCAAAAAAAAAACATTTTTTTCACTTTTTTAAAAATAATTTAATAAGGCTCTTATTTTGAGTTAAATTAATAGTCTTTTCAATAGTAAAAACATTTACAAATTATTAAAGTTACTACTTTGTAAACATTAGTTTCAAAACAGCAGCATTAAAATTTAAATATTTATAATTTATTATCATTATATAGATAATATTATATTAGTCACTGTTGATTAAATAAAGCAAGGCGCTTCGAAAAATTGTTTTATAATACATTAACATTTAAATACCAACAATTTCGGTAAGATGCCCTTCATCAACGTCTAGAATAATTAAATCAGTTGACAACATACAGTATACCAAAATATAGAGAAAATATGTCATTTGTATTTTCAAGACATTAATAAGTAATAAGGAATTCATACATATAATAGGACAGAAATTTATTTTCTTGATGTTGATGGCGCATCTATTTCAGTTAGTATATCATCTATCAGGAAAAGAAGATGAATTATTCTCATTAACTTAAAGGAATTGGGCTTCTTGTGACTACAGCGATTTACAATGAACTTAGAAGTAAGGACCCTTCAAAATGAATGTATCGGTATGTCAGGTTTACAGTGTTATCCCTCTCCATGCCCGGTATAGACATGGAATTTTACATACTATCCACAGGACAATTCCACCCATTAAAAATTTTAAATAAAGCCTCTTCTAAATTTCATTCAATTCTATAACTTATAAGCCATTTTTCTTAATAAAAATAATTCAAAAGTTTTTATATATACTTCTTTAAAGATGTCGAATAACAATAATAATAAATATCATATTCATCTTATTTTAAACATAATTATATTATTGCTGGTGTATATTTTGATGATTTTTTCAAGTTTACACTATTAATATTTCATTTAAATTTATACATTATTTATATTATTTTGTAATAAATGAAAACATGAATTAATCTTATTTATCAAATGACTTTTATTTCAAAGATTTGTGAATGTTTAGTTATTAAATAATAAATTAATAAGTTTTATTTTCAATTCTATGTGTCATTAAACTAGATTTGAAGGTATTTTCAATGTGTTTATTAATTATATTTACAGAATTGCAATGTGATGTTACTGATGTTTACAGAAAGACTACATACATAGTTGCAGTATACTGCTATTTTTGAAGTGTTTATTATTGTTATTTTCAAAACAAATAACCAAAAATTAGGGTTATATTTTTTAACAATATGAGAAAACTATATAAAAAATTTACTTCTTTTACTTTAAACAGAATTTATATATATATATATATAATGTCAAGAAAATTGTGATTTAAATGTGGACATGTACGTTTGTGGGATGTGGATAGAGCAATAAAAAAAAAAAAAAAAAAAAAATAACCTATGTTAATTTCAAGTATTTGGTTTGCTTTGAAAGAGACCATAACTATGATAACTAAAACAAATTTTCGAATGTTAAGAGAATTTATATTTGAATAAATATACCCAATCAATTAAACAAGCTTTTTTTTTTTTACAATGGACAAAATGTATTAACTAAAATTAACTTGTAAACTGAACATTTTGGTAACAAAATATTACATGTTTTAATCTTTCGCCCATCCATTATACATGTTTTAATCTTTGTCACACTAAAATATTTTTTTAAATCAAATTAGTTTCTAATTAATATTTTCCCTTAAGACAAGATTTTGATTTGGTTAATTGGATTAAAATAACTCACTCGCAAACTCTTCATTAAAAATAATAACACAAATGGTAAATATTTATGTTCTAATTAACTAATGAAGATTAGGAAGAATTTATTGCAACAGTTCATGAATATACTTAAGGAGACTTACGTCGCATAAAAAGTTTTGCTGATTTTCTCAGGGTTTAATTTCTGCAATTTGTAGTAAGAATGTTTTATTTCTTTTATTTTAATTTTTAATTTTTGAAATAAAGGAAAATAATATATGAAATATTTCAGTTAATTAAAAGTATGTTGTTCAACTTGTTACTTAAATATAAACAAAATGGAGAATTTGAATTTAATAACAAGTTAGCATTTATTTATATTATTGTACCAGAAAAAATATGTTTGTATTCACATTCGTAAACATTATTTTATGTATTTTTTCTTGTCTTAAATCTTTAAGCTGTGAAGTTTGAAGTTAGTGATAAAAATGTTTTACCAAAAATAATAAATCATAACGTTATTTGATAAATTATTTTTCTTGCCTTTTATCTTTAAGATCAAAATTGTTATGTAATGCATGAACAAAATGGAAAAATTATATTTATGTTTATAAAGTAGTAAAACAGAAAAACCACAAATAAAATCATATTCATTTTTAATTTATTGAGAATAAACAAAATTTAAGTAAATTGTATTTGGTTTATTCCATTTAAATTACTGAATGATTCAGTTAAAATAGAATATAGAATTGATATTCAAAGTTGTCACTCGTCATCTTATTATACATAGTTCAACATATTTCTTCCACATTTGCTTATGCTTCATACTCAGCTAATATTATGAATAAATGTGTTTAAAAAGTAAAGGCAGAGATACATTTTCTAGATAATTCTTCGGATAACAAATTAGAGAGAGTTTAGTTTCTCCCAGAAACTTCCAAACTAATAATTCTTCAGAAAAGGAACTATTTGAAATTATTGCCTATTTGTGCTTGTTAGTTGGTTACATCAACAACAATAATTAGTTACGACGTTAGATTTAAAACTTGACAACTTGCAATTATTACGTCGTTAGATTTAGAGCTTGCAATTTCGGTGAGCCTTTTTTCAAAACATATTTTACTAAAATTTTTAACCGAAGAATTCATTTTGAACGATTTATTTTTCACACGAAAGATTACTTTGAGTGACAATCTCTGATGAACAAACTCTGTATCGATCCATTACTTCTTCTCAACAAAGTAAATAACAGAAATATACTGAAAATTAGGAAACCATATGTTTCTCTCCTACTGAGAAACGTAACCTATTAAAGTTGTCAGTAAGAACGCACCTTAAAACCACTGAAGACAATATCTGGTACGATAATTTAAAAATACCTATTGCACTGTAGAAAAATTATGTAAATGGATAAAAAATGTGCATTGCATTATTAAAATTACATATTATAAAAATATCATTATCGTCATAACTGGCTCGATAGCTTGTTGTAGGCTTTGGCCTTTTGAAAGATCCAGCCAAGTTGTTCTCCTCTTGGCTCCCTCTCAGTTTTTGATCTTAATAACATTAAAACCAGTCGACCCAGTTCTTTTTCGATCTTCCTCTTGGTTGTTGTCCAAAAAGGGATTACATTGAAAACTTTCAAAGCAGATCTATCACTTTCCATTCTCATGAGATGACCGGCCCATATCATTCAGTTTAATAATTTTTAGAATGTCAATATCTCTAAAAAAAGTTTGTAAAGTTCAAAATTGTATCTTTTTCGCCAATATCCATTGTCATTGATACCACCAAAAATACTAGCACTTTTTTCAAAGATTGCCAACATGTTCTCTTCTCTTGCTGCATGAAAGTATTTCAGACGAATATGTTAATACTGGTCGTATGAGAGTTTTGTACTATGTAAATGTATATTGTAAATATATAGTATGTAACTAATGGAAGAAATATAAAACAATCAATTTAAAGACAAAAAATTGATCCTCTGTTCATCACAACAGACCATCATTTTTTAATGTAAATTGATTTCTGTTTCCATTTCAGGTTCTTAAAAAACATGTTTGTCTTAATCTCATTTGCTGGGTTCTTTTAAAAATATAGTTTTCAAAATAAATTTTTTTCATTTGAAAATACAAGAAAAAGCACTAGACTTTACACTAGTAAGACTCCTATTTTTTCTTTTAAAAAATTCATTGTCAACCTAAGACAAAGATTAAAATTTATAGGATTTATAAAATAATAGTAAGCAAATCATAATATATAGCTAATGAGTCGCATTTAATAAAAAAATTTTAAAAAACGAGAAAGCTTATGGGTTTTTAAGTAAAAATAATGAAAAATCTAAAATTTAATTATTTTTAAATTAATATGAGTTTCTATTTTTCTATGTTACCTTTTAGGTGGAGAAAAACTACATGTTCTACATCTGGAACATGCTCACTTATGAACATTAATTAGTATCTGCAATCCAAATTTCTTCTTTTAAGATCTGAAGTTTCCATAACTAGTTAAAGATTTTGTAATTTATAAATTTATTGTTTAGAATATTTATTGTTTACTTTATAAGACACATAAGCAAATCATTTAGTTTGAGTATCAATACGAGAGTTTAAAAATAATTCACTCAATTTTTAAGGAATAACAATTGTTAAAGTATTGGTTTTTAAAATATGATTTAGAAAGATTTATATTGTACTAAAAAATTTACTTCAAGTTTCACAAATAATAATTTAATTTTTTATGTCTTCCGTTAATATTCGATTTTTCATTTAAAAAACATTGAAAATGTTCAACAATTTTTCTCTTTTTATCTGACAATGTCTTTCCCACTGTTTTTTAATATTATTTTTTATTGACTATTCAGTGAGAAGAGACATAAAAATAATTATGTTTGCTTGCATTATGTTCTCCTTAATCATTCTGATAATTCTGAAATCATTGTCAATGACATAGATCCATATTCTGTCCTTTATTTTACTTGGTTCAACTGGTTCTATTACACCCATGTAATTCATTTTCTGAAATCTTCTTATATTTAAACAATTTTGTTTCTTTGGTAAAAGATATATTAAATTTATTTCTTTAATTATCTTATTTCTTCTTTTTTTTTAATTGGTAAGGAATTTGCATTCGAAAATAGTTTGGAGAAGTACAGTGTATATTATATGATGTATTATTTAATTCTTTTCTATTTGTACTATTTATTTCAAATGAACATATAATTTCATATTATACTTCTGCTTTCAGCTACAACGTCGTGATTCTGGTGGTGACCTATGTCTTGCCCATCACCTCGATGACTTTCACCTACTTTAGGGTGGGCAGAGAACTTTGGGAAGCCAGAGCATTGGGGAATGCACCCAGAAGCAAATTGAGAGCGTCAATTCGAAGAGGAAGGTAAATATAGGTTTTTCTTCTGATTCTAAAATGAAAAAGAAATGATATATTACTTCTAATAATAAACAATAATTTATAAATAAAAGTAATAAGTAAAAAAAGTATATTTGATTGAAAAATTTAATGATTTGCATTCTTCCTTTATACAAAGAGGGGAAAATAAGAAAAATAAAAACTACTTATATTTTAAAATTTTTAAATAGAATATGCTTATTATACATTAAGTTGGTGCAAAAAATATTTTTTAACACAGTTTATTCGGAAAAAGTTGTGGAAATGTTGTCAACATGCTTAAAAGTCATCATCAATATGCGGAAAAGTTTTTGTCATTTTTAAGTTTAATCATCTGTATGAAACTTTTAATAGTCTACAAAATAATCTTTAACAACCAGAACTCCATAGAAATCCAGAACAATTTAGGATTGTTAAATTTTAAAACAACTCTTTTACGTATTCGTGTAAAATTTCTTCCTAGAAGTGGCTGAATATCGAGTTCCAACACCTTCCCACGCTTTAACTTTAATCATTCAGTTTAATTCCCTCATAGAATATTGAGATATTGACATTCGATTTTAAATGTAGGTAAACCAAGTCTTATGCTTTCATCTTGTGCGTCTTTACTCACACACATGCTTCAATAATTAATTTCACCCTGTATCCTGTTTAAGAATGGCACAGAAATCTTACCATTTCAAATTAAGCAGGAGTGTCAAACTCATCGCCTTAAGTGCATTTTCAGGAATACATAATGTAAGTGATGGCTTATAAAGTTTAGCTGAATCCCTTCAAATAGATGTATGAAGTCGTACAATTTGAAATTTAACGTTAGAATCTTAAATTCACGAGAACATTTTATTCTGCTTTAGCTATTTGTCTATATTTAAAAATTCTTCGAAGAGCCAATTTTCTCACTTTTCTTCGGTCAACGTTTCTACGTGGCACACGAAAATGTAAATTATTTTGTTATGTTTGATATATAATGCTCTGTAATTCTTCAAGTAGAAATCGAGATTTGTTTAATATTTTGCAAAAGTAAAAAATTCCAATCAAATAGAATGAACGTAGTAAAACTTAGGGCCGGATATGAGTTTGTTCTTGGTACAGTCTTGTTCATAGAATCAAATGAAATTATTTCTCATGATATATTTATTAAAAGTTGCTAAGGCAGCACTGTACAACTGCAATATAAAATACAAAACTCAATTATATAACAAATATTTTCAAAGTCATATTAAAAGCCATTTGTTTAAGGGTTTTTCCCATACGTATTTGCCTTAGAACTCTCTTCTGAGCAATCTTTTACACTCCCTTTTCTCTTTTCCCCTCTCCCATTATCGGTTCCGAAGTCTAACTGGCGAAAAAAATGTACGAAGTCCAAAGTCTAATTAATAGTTAATAAGTCAATCCATCATTGAAAGGAAGGTGCGATATCAAAGTCTAACGTAAGTGTCAATACATCTTTGAAAGGAGGATCTATCAACCTTGGACTCTTCCCGATTGACTATATTTCATTTCGAGAAAACATGGTAGATCCTTACTAATGTGCTTTAATATTAAATCATGGGCATTCATGTACTATAATTTAATCTAGCTATAACATTTACAATTCCTCGATTTTTGGGTCTTTTATTGAGAAATATTTTTTTCACAATTCTATTTGCTGACGTTAACCAGCTGGATTAACTCAGTTTTTTGTACAAACTTTAATGACAATTTTTTTAATGAATCCCAATTAACATTTCGTTGAGAAATAATGGATGTATATTAAATTCATGAACGATTTCATCAAGCATATCTTTTTTCTAACTTTTCAAAAGTTATTACATGCATATTTTCTAAAGGTTTTTATTTTCAAATTTATCCAGTACCTGTTTGATACCCAATAGTTTTCATCCAACAATTAAAATAAATGATACAATGATAATTCATTTGTATATAATTACAAATCATTACAAAGGATTCATCCCTAAAAACATTAAGTTGATATCATTTTTAACACCTGTATTTGCTTCATTACAATAAAGAGCTCTCTACTTAGAAAAAAAGAACAGTTTTCTGTAAAATAAGTTAACATGCTTGTTTTAATATTAAGAGAACTAAACGTGGAACAACTTCTGTTAAAATCTTTCTTTGTACCATTTCTTCAATCTTAACTTTAATTAATGTCTTCCTTTCGGTCGCAAAAGTATATTAATAACTTGATGAAGAATGTCACCCTTTATTTCTCTTTTCAAGGCACTGCATGTTTTTATTCGGTCTCTTTTGATTTCGCAATAATTTATTCTCTAGAAAAATCTTCTTTGCACTGATACCCATATTTTTTTCCATATTTAAAAGAACTGCTTCTATTCTATCTAAAACAACAACTACGTCGTAAGTCCGTATTACCTTTGAAATTTTAATCCTCATTTTAGAAATTGAAGGAGAATTTTGACTTGTTGTAATTGTAATTTTCATTTGCATGCATTCAGTAACTTCCTCATCTTTATATTCATCAGAAAAAATGCGTACCGTAACAAAAGGTGGAACTATATTAGGTTTTTTTTTCCTTCACTGTTCTTGAATTGAAAGTTTTGACATCTTTTGAAGCATTTTCTTTGGTCAGCAATCTTTTATTACAGTACAAGGGTTTGTTTTTGATTCAGTGTGTTGTTCTTGTATACAAACTAAATTATTTCTCAAAATATAAACAAGATTTTTAGCTGACATATTTGTTAAAATTTACTAAGACAGCACTGCACTACTGCAAAATAGCACACATAAACAAATATTTACAAAATCATCTTAAAAGCCAGTTCGTTTAAGGGTATTTGTACTCTCCGTACTGCCTGGAACTCTTCACTCGAATCTGTACATTTCCTTTTCTCTTTCCCTCTCTTTCATTATCGGTTCCAAAATTAATGGGTGAAAAAAACGTGCAGTCAAAGTCTAACTTAAGGGTCAACCAGTCCTTGAAAGGAGGATCTATCAACCTTGAACTCTTCCCAGTTGGCTATATTTTTGCTTCTGGAAGACATGGTGTATCCTTACTAATGTGCTTTAATATTAAATCATGGGCGTCCATGTACTATAATTTAATCTTCTATAATAACTTAAATCTGATCCATTAGATTTCTTTCAGCTACAGGTATTTTAACTGTGCAAGTACACAATAAAAATCCTTGCATTACCATAATGAAAGGTCAAACAGATTTTCCTTCACTGATTCTCTAAATGATACATTTTTATTCGTAGAATTTAGTTTATATTCTTAATATTTCGATATTAAGAATAATGGCTTTAAAAGTGGCTTATGTTGATGTTTAATTAATTAGGCATTTGCAAACATACATCCAAATATGCCAATTCACTTCTAATTTTTCGGTTGTTTTTTATTTAAATTTCAAAAGAAAAAGTGTTTCATATAATAATAATTAATTGACTTCAGCTGATGTATGTTTTTGTTGCAGAATCAATTAAATTGTTTATTGTTAATACTCGTATATTTCAATACCTCATTATCCATATTAATATTCTATGAAGCTTTAAAAGTTAAATGATTGATTACATACAAAAATGTGTTAAAAGAATTTAAAGTTGAAGGTTCTATGGAACAAATATTGCCATCATATAAGTTTTTAAATACCTATGTTAAATTATCTTTATAAACCATATTATTATCTCTATAAACTATGTAAAATTAAAACACTCATTTAATTTCAGTTTTTCTATTAAAAAAAAAAAAATAAATGGTTTGAAAAAAATTAAATAAATAAAGTCTACTATGGATATAAAATCAATGTATTTGGTAACAGTTTCCCAATTTGAATTGCATTATTTTAATGCGTAAAAATATAATCATTACTAAAAATTTTATTTATTTGGGGATATATTAGAGATTCTAAATCTGAAAAGCGTTCTGGCGCTCAGTAAATAATCAATTTAACTGTTTACACTTCTCATAAATTCTAGATTTTCTATTTATATTATTTATTTATTTAGTGAAAATTTCTTGTTTTAAAACTATAATCCTTCTAAAAATATTTTCATTTGTCTAAAACTTTACATTTCTAGTAAGACTTTTAAATGTAAGATATTCTTTAGCTCATTTATTTCATTTAAATATTTTATTTTTAGCTATAGTTTGTAACTACTATTAATAATTTTCTAGAATAATTACATTATTTATTCATTATAATAAATCATTCATTCATTCATAATAAATCATTCATTCATTCATAATAAATCATTCGTTCATGCATAATAAATGATTCATTCATTCATTCATATTGAATAATTCTAAAATGAATGAACTCTCAAAAATAATTTTACAGCAGTTTTACACAAATTTTAAACATATTTCTTAATTTATAATTAAAAGCCACATGTACAAATATGAAAAGAATTTCTGCTCAAATCAAAAATAGCCTTTTAAAAATATTGAAAATTATAAATGATTACAAATAAACATTTGATATTTTCAATAGTGTAATAAGTATACAAAAAAATCATTTATTATGAACATAAAGATTACGTAAACATGATATAGGTATTTTTTTTCCCAATTAAAACAATGGAATACGAAAAATGAAAATAGGAAAGAAAACAATTGGACCAGAAACTTTCACAAAAACAAAGACTTAATCCTCTTATTTCGAGGACATCAAAAATGTTCTATTTTTTTTTTTTTTTTTAGAATGATATATCTTTTAGAAGTCTTGCAACGTTCTTTTATCCCCAGTGATTGCTTTAAAAGCTCCCAATTACTGCCAAAATATATTTCGTTTCTAATTAGTAACATCGCATTTTTATCTAACATAATAATCAAATAAATAAACTTGACTGTTGTATAATATTATTATTTACTTTTGTGAAATGATTACACCTAAATAAATTTAATTAATTTAATATCAATCAACAATTACAATAAATTAATTGCGTAATTACACCTTTTTTTTTTGTTTTTTCATAAAAAATTTGTCGACTTCTGTGAACTTGGCATTCTTTAAAAAATATATTTTTTATGTATAAAATTCTATTTGGTTTTATAATTAGATTTTTCTTAGTAGTTCAAAAATTATGGATGATATATATCTATTTATAAAGAATAAAACGACAACTAAATTGCATTACTCAAAATTTTGTTCTTTAAATACATACTTATTATTATTTTTTTTTAATTTTTACTATGTGGAATGAAAGTTAAACAAAAATAAAATTTACTTTAGAAAAAATTCTTGTTTAAAACAATCAAATTATAAATTAATTTATTAAAAATGTTTACTATTTTACATTGAAATTTCATTGATAAAATTATTTTTTTTTTTTTTTTTAAATTTGAATTTGCAGCCAAAAACTTTTATTGCATCATAAAATAAATATTTTATTTATAAGATATCATTTGAATTTTGAATGATCAAATTAAAAATAATATTAATAATCAAACATTAAATTGATAATTTTTATTTGGTAAATTTTATTTTACATTCATTTTTAATTTTTATGATAAAATCATTAGCTTTTTTTTTAATATTTGAATTAATTTGAAGTCAAAAAAGCCCTTTTATTGCATCATTAAAATAACTTCCTTCATTTATTATAAGATATCAGAATTTAAGTTTGAACAAGTTGCATGAAATGATAATAATATAAAAAAAAAATCATGCATTGCTTTCCTTTATAAATAATTTTAATGCATGCACGAATAAAAAATATCAAATGCATATCTTCAATTAATATTTGAAAAACCATCGTCTCTTACAACAAGTTAAAAATGTTTTTACTTGAGTGTTGCTGATTTTATTTCAGGAAGAAGGAGGAGAGAGTGAGAAAAATATTTTTTTTATTATGTAAAAATGTGTCTTTCAGCAATTTTTGTGATACATTTAGAAGAAGAGAAATTAAAATATTGAAAATTTTCGAAATCACTTGCCACTAATCTTAAATATTCATTGATTTTACATTGAAATGGAACATTTAAAAAAAAATTAAAAATATCAAAACAGAAATTATTTTAAAATGCCCCCAGACTTAAGATATCAATTAAACAATGTAAATCACAAATAATAAATAATAAAATGTAGCACTTCAATATAATTCACATTTTAATTGCACATTTTTGTATCGCATTCACATTTTTTAATATTTCATATACATTTTAATATTACATTCACATTTTTATATTGTATTTTTAATTGCATTTTAATTTTAAATCACATTGTTTTTAATATTTACATATTAGTTGCATATGAATGTTTTAATAATTACATATTCTGGATTTATATACATATTTAGAGTTCCACGTTAAGAAAATAATGATTTTTTTTAAACTTTGCATTTATCTGGATAAACATTCAAAATATCATTTTAATTATAAAAAATGAAATTTAGAAAATATTTTTTATAAAAGCTTTAGTTAGAGTTTTTTTAAAATAGGAATGTTTTGATAAATTTGAAAAAAAAATAACAATCATATAGAGTGATTTTGCAAAATTATATTCTTAATATATCTAAATGTTTAATCGCTATAAAAATCAATTATTCATGAAATTAATAAAGCATAAAATTGATATAGTATGCATGTATGATATATAAATATCTATAAAAGCATAAATAATTTTTTCAGTGAATAAATATATGCATTTTATGGCAGAATCAAATGTGCTATGGGACAACAGAAAGATTCAAAAATTTTAAACAGTTACTCAATGATCCCCTCGATACCCATAACTTCAAAGAACCCATAAAATTTTGTGAGATTTCATTTATATACGTTGAATTCTTTAGTAACTTTTACGATACGTAAGGAATACTTTGATACAAGTCTTTAAAATTCAAACCACCGCTGGATTCTCACAGGATTGAGAACATCCATTCTTTTGTAGCTGGGAAGCACTTAAAAAAATGCTTGCAGCTCATATTCCAAAAAACTGCTTTTCAATGCATTTAATGGAGAAAGGTGAAGGAAAACACACAATGGAAAGTGCAATTGTCAAATTGGAAAGGGTAAGGGGGTGTTTACTTAAGCAAGTGAAGTTTTGTACTATTTGTTCTGATTTCAAAATAAATAAGAGAATAAAATAAAAAATTTATGCTTTCAAAGATTTTTAAAATATTTTGTTTTTCATATTTATAAATTTTGATAAGCAAAACAATGAACATTAATTCGATTTCTATATACTAGGTGGTTAAACATATTTTCAACAATGCAATTCTTGTTATTCTACATCATAGTCACTAATATATATATTTATATACTATACAAAGAAAGTGGAAAGTGGAAAGAAGATTAAAAAATTCAAATTAGAAAGATGAGTAACAGTGAGCGATTTAAAAATTATTTGAATTCAGTTGGGGCTTAGAAATCTCAAATATAATAGAAATTAACAAGGTTTTCGCAGGTATAGAGAAAAATACGAATAAAAAAAAAACAATTTGTTACTACTGTTGTTTCAGTGTTTGTAAAAATAAATCAATATTGTCAAATAAATCAAATTGTAGTCCAAAAAGATGTCCTACTTTAATTAAAGGAATTTTGCATCAGATTCTATTCGATATGAATATATTTAATCAATAGATAAAAACCCAAATTTTGAATTTAAAGCAAATGATTTTTTTATGATTGAGCAATTTATGAATAGTGTTTAAAATGTAGAATCATTATTTTGGTATTGGTTTTATTAAATAAAATCCTAACTAAAATATTTTTATATATATATATATATATATATGTGTGTGTAGTTAGTTTTTAATTATACAGTAAAAATGGTAAAAAAAAAAAATAAGAATTTTTTGATATGGTAGATGATCTTTTAATATGGATCGATAATGTTGAAGAATGTACTGAGACATCAATTCAGCTTTCAAAATAGGATAATTGTTTTATTTATAAATGATCTTCAATAATAATAAATATCATATTTATAATAAATATAACAGTCATTTTCCTTAAAACTAATAATATTTATCACTGATTTATCAAAAGCGTTTTGAGTAGATATTGTAGAATGCATTCATTTGTTGTACAGGAATGTGTGAATCTTCAATTTTTAAAGAGAAGTTAAGTATCCCAGAAAAAGAAAACTTGAATTTCAATTCCTTAGAAAATCATTTCGCGTTTATTTAAAACCTATTCTTAAATTTAACTTACACAATTTTTATAGTATTATAGAAATTTACAAAATTTACCAACTTTTATCGAAGCATAAAATTTTTAAACTTTATTTCAAAAACAAAAAATTGATTTTGAAATAAATAAAGTTTTAAAGAAAAAAAAAAACAATTTTTTCTAATGTTAGTCCTCCTGAAAGCTGATATCACTGCCTTTACTATTAAAAAATTTATTTAAATTCTCCACTGGAATACCAAAACTAAATTCGATCGATATGAGAAGACTTTTCGATTTTACCAAACATTATTCTAATACGTTTTTCTAATGATTCTTTTTGAAATGAAAAAAAAAAAAAAAAAACATTTAAAGACACCTTGACGATTATTTAAATGAAATACGTTTATATATATATATAATCGTGATAATATTCCCAGTTCCATTGCATTAAATTTCTTAAAGGCAGAAGCAAACATTCCTTCCTGGTCATGAATAAACGTCTTGTGTCGTTTTCTACTGTATCTCAAGAAATTGAAAATTTAATGCTCAAGCTTTTGTTTTGCATGGGCTCTTTTTTCATGGTTATTGCCATATAAAATATTCACATTAGATATAAACAAAAAAGAAGGAATTCAAGAGAACTAAAAGATCCGGAAAAAGTATTAGTTCATTTATCGTTTACTGAATTTGCATCGCTTTTCGATATTATGCCCCGAGTAAAATGCAGATATCTGTGTAATATTTTACTGCTGGACGGTCTCAAAGGATTCGTGGTACTAGAATCAATATATAGAAAACGAAATTGGTGGAAGAAAAAAGCCATAAATACTCATTACTTGATTGATTTTTTCATGATGGAATCCTAGAAGGAAGTTATATTTAATAAGGGCTCCATATTGAATTCTCGACTTATGCAGCAATTCGCTACATCTGTGGTATTTCTAATTTTCTTTTTTTTTTATCCTTTACAAAAAAAAAAATGTCAAGTTGTACAATTAGAAGATAGTATTATACTGATTAACAAATCTTGTGGGAAATTGTTTACAAAATGTTGTAATATTTTACTGCCTGTTGTAATATGTTACTAAATCTGTGTAATATTTTATTGCTGGATTTAGGATTCGTGGTACTAGAATAAATATATAGAAAACGAAATTGTTGGAAGAAAAACCATGAATACTCCTTACCTGATTGATTTTTCATGATGGAATCCTAGAAGGAAGTTAATATTTAATAACGGCCCCATATTGAATTCTAGACTTGTTTATAATATATATATATTATGCAGCATTTCGCAACATCTGTGATATTTCCAATTTTTCTGATTTTTTTTTATCCAATGCAAAAAAATGTCGAGTTGTGCAATTAAAAGAAAAAGTTACACTGATAAACAAATCTTGTGGGAATTTGTATACGAAAAATGTTTTTTTAACATGAAGTGAAACGACTAAAATAGGACATTTTTTACGCCATGGTTGTTAAGAGTTTATATTATAATGTAATTAGAGAATTTTAATAAGTATAATATATTTACATTAAATCACTACATAAACAATTTTATCAAATATTTACCATTTACAAATTTATTTTCAAAAACTTAAACTTTATTTCCATTAAAAAAGTTTAAAAATTACGTTTAATATCAAGTAACTTTTTTTTTGTTTAAAAAATAGGGACTTACCTAATCTGTAAATTACAGATACAAAATCATGTAAATATTAAAAAAATAAATAAACATTTAAATAGAATAAAGCAATATTTTATATAATAAAAATATATTTTTTTTTTTTCTTATTCCACTTGGTCAAACAATATTCTGGACGTTTTTCATAAACACATGCTCATGATAAAGGGGTAAAAAACTAGTAATCAAAATGTAATAAAAAATAGTAATCAAGCATATGATTTAAAAAGAGAATATATATTGAGAAACAAAATATATATAATTAATAAATAAGCAATATTATTAACCTTCATTTATAAATGATAAAAACTGAAAAAAATTATATATTTAATAGTATCCTTTAAATATCTAAGTTGGACTTATCTAAAAAAGAAAATGAAAAGGTATGCATAATGCACTCATGCATTGCAAAATAAATTCATATTAAGTATAATAAATATATTTTACTATAAACAATATTTTATTTTATAATACTATTTTATGGTATTTCAGAATATTATTTTTGAATTTTTTTAGATTATTTTGAAAATTAATTTACCCTATAAATTTAAAAATTAACTCTACAAATTTCAGGATATAGCTGAGCAAATTTATCACAAAATCGTTCAGAATTCCATAAAATATATTTGCAAACTATTTGAAATGTACGACTCACCGAAGTATTTTGATGAAAAATGTTCAAAATCACGGAAAATTGCTTGCGAACTTTTCATTTGAGCATATCTCCCATTCCCCAACATTATTTCACGCCCTGATGATGACCCTTCTAATATTCCAGAGTATGATTCAAACGTGAAATAAACAATTTTAAATGAAAAAAGAGAAAAAAGATTATGGGATTTATAAACTTACTTCCTGATCAGGACAATTTGCCTCCTAAATAAAAATTTCGAAATTCGATGCCTTAATGTATACTGAGAAGCATGTAATCCACTTGACACATTTTTACATTTGAATAAATGTTATCCATTTATTTAAAAAATGTAAATAAAATAAATCGTTTTCAAATAGTGTATTTTTAAGCCTTGAAGATTACAACAAACATGACCCGACATTTCACGGTTACGAAAAATAAAATATCAATGAAACAATTTGTTTTTTAAAGGTATGACAGCGTTAATTTAAAGAATAAATTGAAAATTATGCTGTAAATGTTCTTTTTTTTTACTACTTATTTTTTTATTATTTTCAATGCTGGCTCCATCTGGTGGCGTCTAAGGTTTGCGGAAAAAATTTTTTTTTTTTTTACATAATTAAAGAAAAAAATACTTTTTCCCGAAACTTTGATTATGAAGTTTTGGAACGAAATAATATTTTTGAGGGTAAAAAATAAATCTCGTATCATTGAAATTAAACTATAACGTAGACACATATTCAATGTATATAGATAAATAATAGCCAAGTGAGTTCTGGTAGAAGACGCTAAATAAAATAAATTGCAAGGTTCGAAAACCGGTATGCAATTAACTTATCCAAACAGCCAGATAGTAAAATACACTTGCCGAAAAATATAACTTATGTTGTATTTAAAAATTATTAAGTAAATAATAATATAAAAAATTAAAGTCTTTTCCTACTACTTTTTTTCACTATATTGCAGAAAAGTCCATCTTTAAAAATAAAGTCGAAAAAACAAACTTTTTTTTACATCGGGCATCATCTATTATTAGATACATGGAACTTAAATCTAAAAGAAACTAAAATTAATTAATTAAATTTAATTAGAGAATTAATATTTGAAAAACTGTAATAACATCAAGTGTCATCCAGTACAAGTTCAAAAAAATGTATTTGAACGACTTGAAAATTTGAACAAGATGTATATAGGGAAAGTGTAAAATTAATATATACAGCCAAACAGTAAAATATACTTATATGAAAAATAAAAGAAATTCGCTTTAAAAACGTATATTTAAACATTTATTTTATAATTAATTATTACAATTCAAAATAATCTTTTGAATTATATATAGGGATTTTATTGTATAATTTTTAGGAATATTATCTTCCTTTAACAAATATTGTTTTATCATTTTGCTCCTATGTTTAAACATGTTTAAGAATATTATTAACTCTTTTTATAAATGTAGCTATAGTCGGGATACAATTTTCGAAGTTAATAATTGTTAAACAATATTAATGATTTAAAGTCACCTGATCGATTAATTTCTTACTTTCAAATTAAATTGACCCATACACAATACACTCATCAGTTTATATGTATATAAATAGATATCGATAGCCATCCATAGATATCGATATCTGTAGCTTGAGATACATAAGAGCCTCAAAGATGAAAATTTTAGCTCTAAAATAAAAAAACAAATATCACATTTTTTCAAATTCTAATGCTGCATTCTTTGTTACTGCACAGTATAAGACATGCTGTATACATTTTTAAAAATTTCAGGAATTTTTAACAAAAGAACAAACTTAAAAATATCAAATAAGAAAAGTCAAATTCTTCCATATCTGTATGCTTACAAGTTAGATTAAAAACACAAAGATGGTTATTTATTTATATTTTAATTTATATTGTTACAAATATTTTTAGTTAAATTTCTTTGCATAGTTTGCCGCCAACTAATACCATTTTATTTCATAAAAGTAAAATGAATAAAATATTATTATTTTTTTCAGCAATTTGAAAGCTTTAACTGCTAAAATTATCTTTCTAAATAACACAGGTAAAAATTTGCTACAAAGGAAATTTGGTATCTCAGCTAACGAAAAAAACATTTTGTTTTCAAACAGACTGGCATTTGAACAAACTGAATTACCTGATAAAAGAAACAAAACGCATTAAAATAACAAAGTCCCATTTGAAAAAAGAGTAAAATCAATTAGGAATTTCTAAAATGTGCCTCCTTTAACTATTTTTTTTTTGTTGGAATCTCGTTTATTTTTTTTCTGTGTAAATAACTCACAGATAATGCCTAGACATCAAATTTCAAAAACGTCATTACCTGCATTTCTTGGAAAAATGCACCATTCTGTGTGACTCTTAAACCTGCTTAAAAACGACAAGTTGTCTTCAAACTCAACTTACTTCAACTTTGAAAGAAAGTCACTTAATTAATTGCATTAGGAAAGTCATTGTCTAAAAGTGCGAGGATAACCTGCATGCTGGGAAAAAAAAGTACTTAACGAAGTCCTCTTTCCAGGGAATATTGAAAATTAAATTGTAATGCTTCCATTACCAAATATAAAGCCCACTGTTGTATTCCTGAGGACAATTTTTCTGTATTCTAATGGGTTCTTCTCCTTGCATGTCCGAACTCATTAGCCAAGAGCAAGCAGGTGAAAACTTTCCACTTTTTACCGGGATTGCTTGCTATTTACATTTACTGGATCTGCTATAAACAGACCCTTTTAAGCCTAAATAGTATTATTTGAAGGATATTTTGAACCAATTTTAAAAGTTTGCCATCCAGTTGGTTGCATACTCCAGTTGAAATTTTACAAATAATTTAATCATATAACCTTTTTAATATTGGTTTATTCAAAATTGTTGTAACTTCTTGGAATACTTACAACAATTCTGTTTAAAAACTGGACCCTGGACATTTACTGGATAAACAAGGCCTTTTAAGTCTAAATAGTATTATTTGAAGGATATTTTGAACCAATTTTAAAAGTTTGCCATTGAATGTTGGTTGCATATCTCCAGTTGAAATTTTACAAATAATAAAATCAAATGACTTTTTTAATATTGGTTTATTCAAAATTGTTGTAATTTTCGTGAATTCTGCTGACAACATTCCTGTTTATAACTGTGCTGAATTATAAACAAGGAATTAAATTAATTAAAAGTATTATTGGTAAATTTTAATTTAAAAAGTTTGATCCAGTTGGTTGCATACTCCAGTTGAAATTTTGCTTTTGCTGCCAATTTTTTTATTTTTTATTCAAAATTGTTGTAATGTTTTGAATACTTACAACAATTTGTTTTTGTGACCTGTTATAAACAAGGCCTTTTAAGCCGAAATAGTATTATTTGAAGGATATTTTGAACCAATTTTAAAAGTTTGCCTTGATGCTAATAAGTTTCTGGCTGTATCATGCATTTGAAAGTATTACAAAAAGCCAATCAAATGCCATTTAATATTGATTTATTCAAAACCGTTGTAATTTCTTGAAATCTGCTTACACAAATTTCTGTTTATAACTGTGTTGAATTTAAATATGCAAAATTAATTTATTTAAAAAATATATTATTGATAAATTTTAATTTACATTTTAAAAAGAAGAATTTGCTTTTGTTGCCAATTTGTATTTTTAAATATTTATTGTTATTCTTGTGAATTTAATTTAACATAAAATCATATTTAAAAGTAATGTTAATAGGTATTGATTTTATTTTTAATATTACATTAAGAAAATCTGTTGTTAGATATCTGACGCATTTCTAATTATTTTTTTGAGATAATCTCTAAAATTGTTTTGTTTCTTGAATAAATAAACAATTTCGATTCAATTATTTAAGATATTTTTCTTTCAAATAACAGTTTAAATAAATAAATGAAATTACAAGAAATATGAAATATAAGAAATATATACATATTTGAGAATATCAATTTCTTTGTACATTATTGGATTGTATATACTTTCATTTGCAAATAATTGTTTTTTTAATATCTTTAAACGTAAGATGGTCTTATGGTTTTAATTTCACTATGGATAATAGAAATGTTGAATGTCTTTGTGCATTTTATATGCAAAAAAATTATTGCATTTTATGGCGTACAAAGATATTATGTATAGCTAATTTGTTTGTTATCCTTTTATAACCTATAAGTTTATAGTAAAATAATTTTTTTTCAATTTATGTGTACATAATAATAATAAAAAATAAGATATTTTTTAAATATTTGCATCCTTTATTGAAATAGTTTAAATATTAATAGAATAAAATATATTAGTTATAGGAAAAATAATAACATAAATTGAATTACTGATTTTATGAATTATAAATAGACTATAACAATAAATCATATTTTCTTGAATTTTATTGAACAGTTTTTATTTTATGCATTGTATGGGGACTCATGATATAATTTTTTTTTTAAAAAATAAATCTTTTTTTATTCGTAGATAGAATTAGATTGATGTACTGATTTGATCAATGGAATCATTTATCAGTAAAAGTTTTCTTAAATGAATTAATAAATCATTCAAACTAATATTTCATAAAAATCTTTTTTTTTTTTTTTTGGATGTCTAGAGAATAATCCTATTTGATATAGTTTTTTTAAAAACAGAAAAATACTTTTAGCAGCATCGTTCTATATATATATATATGTATAACATTCAATCCCTAATTTTCACGAATATTATTAATGAATTTTTTAATATAAAAAAATATTTTATATTTTGTAGCCCATTTTTTAATTAATATTTTTATATAACTCTTTAAAAAACTAATTAGTTACAAAATTTAAATTTGTATCGCACTTTTACAAAAATTTTGTTTCAACATCATTTCGAGTTTTCATTACTAAGATATATTAATATTCATTTTTAGGCATGTGTTTTCTTAAATTATTTTCATGCATTTATTTATGCTTTAAGACACTACCGGAAATTTTTTTAAATAAAAATTGTAGTGTTTTTCATTTAGGTATCATATCAGATGATTTAAAAAACCTATTTTCTAATGCTGAGAGTGCTAAAAAATCAATTAAAATCAACAAAATATTAACAATTACGAACCTCAAAAAAAAAAAATTATTAAATATGCAATCACGTTTTAAGCAAAATTTTAATATATTTTTGATAGATCAAAATCAAAATTTACAGCATGTTTTCAAAGATTTTATTTAATCCTAATTTGAAAATTACATTGCATCCTAGATTTTGTCCAGATATTGTAAACAATACGCCTAAGGACTTGTGCATGATTCAATGTCTTTCACTTGGGGCATATTACATAACTTCATTTGATCTATAAAAATAAGCAAAATGCCTCATAAAAAACCATAATATTGTGCTATAGGAGCGTTGCTTTTATTTTGTCGACGTCTGTTTTTTTTTTTTTTCGGTGTTTGACAAACAGTTGTCTGCGCCGATGCGAGACACTCTCTTACCTAATATTACTCAGCACTTCACAACCATACAAAATCCTATGTAATCCTTTATTAGTTACAAATGTTAAGGTGGTATAAATAATATTAAACAATTTAAATTAATAAAGAAAATTTTCAATCATGGAATCACAGGCCATAGAATGACACTCCATGAAATTAACATATGCATATGTTCCATAGTATAAACTAGTTATAATTAATAGTATAAACTTGTTAACTTATATAAGTGTAAACCTAATAAACTTATTAGTATAAACTATTAATTATATAAACTTATAATTAAATAGCATAAACAATGTTTATAAACGTATAATGAAACTGTGGCATTGTATATTTTCATACAAATAAGACACCTTATAGAGTGTTTAATTTAAAATAACAAAATATGAATGTTTAAAGTGAAGATGACTGTTGAAAATAATCTTTCAGAATGACATTTTTTCTTGAGATAATTAACTGGTAATTTTTTCTATAAAATTCAACAAACTCATGATTTTTCGTATGTTCCATGAGTTGTAAATTAAATATCTGTGCCACTGAATATCAAATGCTATACGCTTATCATAAGTATCTAAAGTAGTTTAATTGTTTAACAAAACATTTTTTCAAGGTACACCTTCAATAAGACTACAAATCTCATTTCATTTGCAATCTGTAGATACAGTATACTAGCAATTTGGAAAAGCAATTCTGTAAAAGTAAAAAAAAAAAATTAAAATGTGTCCAAAGCATTGTTCACTGCAAGCAGATTCAAGAATCATCTGCTCCGTATTTGTCAAAAGGAAAGATAAGTGAATCTGTGCTAAAAGACAGACACCTCGCATCAGTCTAAACTGACATCTCGGCTTTTAACATAAGATGAATGGCTCAACTATTTAAAAATGTAGCTCAAAACACAAAAAGCGAGAAACAATTGTGTGTCGATGAGAACTTTGAATAAATCCTGTAAAATCGTTATGGTTTTACTTTAAAAGTTTAATTTCTGAAATTATAACTTTTAATTAACACTAGTTTTATTTAATTACAGATTATAAATGGACAAAAAATTTCACATTTTCTAAAATTATTCCTCAAATTATAATTTATTGCCATGGGAATCAAATGAAATGAGTTTATATAATTTTGATTCGTATTATCTCTGAATTTATTATTATTATTATTGAATTTATTAACAACGCTTTTTGTAAAATGGAAACTTGTTTTTGAAAATTAAATTACGTTTAAAAGATCACATTAATTATAATTTTTTATTAGAGTTGAATACTTTTAAGTGAAGGAATCTTTGTAAGAGTGATGAAATGCTTTTATACATTTATCTTATAAAAATTTATTATAAGATTTATAAAAATCATTCTATTTTTACTATATTTACTACACTGAGCACGCAATTTCTTTATGCAAAACCAGAAATTTTCACCTTTGGAATTTAAGTTAGTTGAATTTTTTTTTATTCAATCTTCCAATATCGGTATGTGTATTCTTCTTAAAACGACGGCGAGTTGTCATGCACACAAGATGAGTGCAAAATTTACAAATAGTATCTATAAAAACAATATTTTTAAAAGATCAAGTTCAAAGCAGTACCTTTAACAACCATTTCCTACATTTTTTTAATTAGCACATTCCTGTTTCTGTCTTAAAGAGGGACTGCATTATATATAAGTGGGAAATTCATGTATTCTGATTCCTCAAAAAGTATATAGTCGAAATCAAGGTAATATAGTATACTCATTACATTGACTTCGGCTCAATATATGTCAGGTCAATATTGACTTTATTATATAAAAGCAAATTGTAATTGCATATTGACTTTTATTCTAATATTGACCTATACCATTACTAATATTGACTTTATTATATAAATGCAAATTGTAATTGTATATTGACTTTTATACTAATATTCACCTATACCATTACGAATATTGACTTTAAAAACTCATAATATATTTTAATTATCATATTATTTTTTAATGAAGATTTTAAACATATTTCTTTTAATTTATTTTTTTGACAACAAATGAATAACTATTAATTAATTAAAAAACTGCTTATCTTTAAAGATTGTCAAGATGATGATTGTGGTGGTCGTGATCTTCGCCGTGTGCTGGCTGCCCTACCACGTGTACTTCCTGGTCGCCCACCACCTCCCCCACATCCTGAACGAGACGTTCGTGCAACCGACTTACTTGATCATCTACTGGCTGGCCATGTCCAATGCGTGCTACAACCCCTTCATATACTGCTGGATGAATAGCAGGTGAGCTGGATTTGGCTGCAGCGTTACAATAGCTTACTAGTATAACACGCAATGGCTATGCCCAGACTGGTTATCCTATTAGAATTAGACGCGCAGTCATTCGTCAAAGTTCCTTTGAATTGTTCCCATTGTGGTTTAATCAAATGACGGTATTCGTGAGACAATGTGGGTTATATAACAGACATTTGCAGAGGCCATAATTTTGTATTTTGGCTTATTACATTAAGTAAATTAAATAAATTTATAAAATAAGGAATTATTTTTTTTATATCAAATTGATAAGTTAAGTAGGTAGAAATGAAGAATATTAATTAAAATTTTTAGTAAAGACTTCATTATAAAAATCCTATAAATTTATTAAAATATAAACACGAATGTATATAAATTTATGCCATAAAGTTTTGCCAAATGCGTATTAATTAGTAATAAATTAACAGAAAACATATTTTATGAATCTTTTATCATAATACAAATATAATCTTTTATTATAATGCAATAAAAATTATAATGAAGTATTATAATTCAAGACATATATATAACGATAATACATAAAAATATATAAACGATAATACATATATATAAATTATTATGCTTTTATCCAATAGTCCAGAAATAGTTATCGTTAAATAATTTCTAAATTCGTGGCAATAAATTATGAAAGCCGTGTAAAATAGCATAAGAATTAATTCAAAAATATTTTCCTTTATAAAAATAAATACAAAAATGTGAGGTTTTATCGAAAATCATTTATAAGTTAAACTTATAATAACTTACCACACACTAAATCGCTGTTGTAAAAGCTTTAAATATTAACAAATATTAAGAAAAAAATATCCTATAATTTACACACATTATTATCAAACTCAAAGCGGTTTTTATCAAAACCATTAATAACATAACTTCTTCTCTAAGCTAAGCTTACAAACACAATAACTTTTACTTTATTTGATTAATAGTTATACAGCCTATCACATTCAAAAGTTAATTAATGCCACAAACCAAACTCACCCCTTTAGCATCCAAAATCTGTATTCATATTAAGAAGATATGCTAAACCAACAAATTAATAATGGATCGCCAGCTGTTGTTGGCTGGGCGAGAGATTTTACTCGCCATTAAGTGCAAGAAACTCACCAATGTCGCCTTTGCCCAAATGAGCTGTATTGATTTATGGGTTTTTGGTACTTTCCAGATTTCGCCAAGGATTTCAAGAGTGTGTTCCGCTGCTGCAAGTGGAAGGAAGAAAAGATCAACCCTCTGGAACAAAGGAAATTTACTGCTGCCCGCCAAAATACGGTGAATGGAATTATGGCTCTTCAAACGGTGACAGAGTCCCTGAGTGGAAGCAATCCTCTGATTTACAACAAATATGTGCGCCACGATAGGGTGTCGAATCTGTAAATGGAGTTCTGATTTTTACGATTGTTTGATGTTTTTTATTGTTTTGTTACCTTTTTATTTTATGACTTTGTCGCTGAACAAATAATTTATTTTTTACCCAATTTGTTAAACTCACCAACTGTTTTATTTCAACTCAATTTTTAAACTATTTATATACTCGTTAATTTTACATATTCATACTGTAATGCTATGTAAATAACTGCATTTCATTTTAATGTTGCAAAAAGGGTTAAATTAATTCGAATAAGTTTTTTTTTTTTTTTTTTAAATTTTGTTGATGATTAACAAATTTATATATATTTTTTAAATTTAATAAGATTGCTTTTAAGATATTCTGTTCACTGTTATGATGTATTTAAATAAGTTTGAAAACCTTTTAATTTAACTTTTGTTGCTGGCCAATCATATTATATAAACTCCATTTATTAAATTGGCCATAAATTTTATTAACAAAATTTATTAAACTGACCAACTATTTTAATTAATTAATCAACTAATTCAATCTAATTTTTTAACTAATCAACTATTTCTATATATTTTTATTTGCAATGAAATGTTACTTAAATTACTGAATGCTTATAAATACAAAATAAATAAATTATAATGGTGGTTAATTTTATTTTGTTGTTTATCAACTATTTTATTTTAACACAATTAATTAAGCTGACCAATTATTTTTTAACTTAATTTAGTTAAACTCAATTTATTCTGTGTAAATTACTGTATTATTTTTTAATGTTGAGAAATGATTATATATATTGAAATACGTTCCATATTTACTTTTGTTGATGATCCAGTATTTTACAATAAAATTTACGAAATTGATCAAATGTTTTAAATCATTTATTTAAAATGAAATTCTATGCACTGCATTTTTTTAATTTGAAAAAATGCTTGATAAATTTAATTACTTTTTAAGTTTGATTTTATTATTTATTTTAAATGGGACCATTTTATGTTTTTAAGAAATGTTTGTTCATTATCAAGAAATATTAAAAAAACATTAACCAAATGATTGAAATGTATTTGTCAATATAATAAAATTGTTTCATGAATTTCAGCTATCATCAATTTTAAAAATGAGTAATATGTATCAATCTTAGCTAAAAATTATATCGATTTACATAAAATCCATTAATACTGATTGATTGTGTTGAAATATTTGATAGTATTGAAATATTGTTTTTAAAAACTTATTTCTGTGTTGAAATTATTACATGCCGCTTAAAGTAAAAATCATTGCTTTGTTCTCATGCAAGCGAATATTTTGATGACAATTTTTTATGAATTTAAAATCCCTGTGTATTTTAAAAATATTTTAAGGATTTTAAGAACTATGTTATTTATTATGTTAGTTTAAGAACTATGTTATTAAATATTAGAAGAAAAAAAATTAATAATACGAAATTCAATTTTTCATACAGATGACTAAATGTTTGTCATTTATTTGTATTATTTTATCTTTATTATGAGAGTCCTTTTTAACGCACATATCAATGTATTTGTCATGTTAGTGATGTAGAGCTTGTTTTAAGAAGCCAAATATAAGTAAATTGCTGTATTCATTATCGTGTGACATCCCTTTACTATATGTGAACATACAATGTGTAGCACTTTATTTACTGCCTCCTCATGTATATATACCGATATATAAGTATTTATTTATTGATGGAAAATAATAATCAGCTTAATTTATTTTTATGGCTGATTTAATTTCTTAATCTTAAATTTTCATGGGATAAAATTTCTCGTTTTACCCAATTTCACTGTTGCCATGTTTTCCAGTTACATTTAGCATTTGGATGAAATTGTCATGTAATCGAAATTCATCTTTTTGTAAATATCAGTGGCTTGTTTTTACACCTCGCTTCCGCCATCACATTTCTCAGCTAAAAAAAAAAGGAAAATATATTGTTTAAGAAGGAACAATTAAAAGTATAAATTATGAAACTGACAAAATTTGCAATTGCTTCAATAATTGGAAAAAGATGTAGAAAAAATGAAAACAGATAATAAAATCTCACAACTAGATGGTTACTTTTTTCCGCTTACCTGCCATATTGCGTCGATGTATTGAAGGTCAAGTAAGCCAGAACCTAAAAAATTGCTTAAGGTCACCAGATTGCCGCTTGGGTTTTAAAGTCCGGAACGGTGAGATTGCTTAAGTTTTCTTCAACATCTTAAATGAGTTAATATGAAAAGTTAGTATTACAAAACAATATAAAAAGTTACAACAACAATTACAAGTTAGTATTTATGCCAATAAAGATACCGTTTAAAGTTTTGGTTTAAGAATATTTACAAGTAAAATAATACGACATTTTGCTGTTACTGACTGATTGTGAGTATTTTATATTTTTGTATTTCTATGTTACTTTTATTAAACTATTGATTAATTAAATAATTTATTAAATTCTCTTTATATATAAAGAAAGTGACTTGCCCGTCTGTCTGTCTATATATCCAAAAACATAAAAAAAAAAAAATGTCCAATTTTTTTATTTTATTTTTTTTATTATTCCCTCCATTATTTCCATTTTTCTTTGAATTTATCAAATTTTGCTTTATTGTTTTTTTTTTTTTTTAAATAAATATAATTATTATTTTTGTATTGTTCACGTCAGTTTGTTGTTTTATTCATTCATAATACTAATGTGCTTTCCGCTTTTCATATACAGAAACTTTTTTTCTAAACTAATACTTTCTGTCCTGTGCTTTTTGATACTTTGTTTCTGCATTAATGCATGAGTCTGTTGGTTTTAAAAATATAAGTTATGAGAGTGACGACATTTCCAACTGCTTCAATCAGTGGAAGAGACGTAGAAAAAAATTTAAGCAGAAAATAAAAGCCTCCCAGCTATATGGTTACTTTCCCTGCTAACCTCCCATATTGCTTCTTTTCTCACCGGTGCCAGTTTGATACTTCGCTTCTGGTGGCGTTAATACATGAGTCTATTATTTTTATTTTTAATCTTTTTTACCTATTTTACACACGTGACTGAAAGATTTTTATATTGGTATATATTAAATCTAATCACAAGTTATTTTAACTAAAATATAACTATATATTTACAATTTCATTTGCTTATATTTGACACTACAATAAAAATATATATATGTTTAATTAATCGAGCTTACACTTAAAAAAAGATATTTCATTTTAATTTCAAATAAAAAAAAATAGAGGAAAATTATTATGAATTATTAAAATATATTGATCCTTTTTTTTGTTCTAAAGCTGGGATTTTATCAAATTGTTTAAAATTTATCTCTATGAAAAAAACATGCTGTTTAATATTTAATCTAGTTTAGAAACTATATATATATATGCAAGTGTGGTGTGCAATATTTTATAAATATTATGTATATGTGCTTCATTGTAACTAAACATATACATATCCCTACATTTGGCTTTTATGTGTTGTGATGTATACTTATATATCTATTTTAGTGAAGACGTAGATATTTAGATTTTAGCACAGTATTCATTATTCATATTTTTTGAAAATTATTTATTATTTATTGTTTTATACGTACTATTTCGTTTGATACAAAAAAAAACATACTGATTATCGTTAAATCATAAATAAAAAATTTCATAGATAATTCTAAATTTATAAAAGGTTCGATTTTGTGGATAAATGGAGCCTTTTATGAAAAGTGTAGTTTTGGCAAATGTGAAAAACTATTAATTTAAAAGAAGTTTTTATTTAATTTAAATAATGTTTTTTTTTATTTCTTTATATTATGCAACATGAACATATTTATTGTTCTTGAAAGTAATTCATAATTACTTATCAGATTTCAATTTTAATTAATAATCTTTAAGTACTTTAACATTTTATCTTTTTATTAAATATTTTAATATAATTTTATGATGCACTAAGAGTATTTAACATTATATTTTGATAAAAATTGTAATGGGATTTTATTTATAACAGACCTAATAAATCTTTATTTTTCTCAATACTTTCATAAAATAATTAAGGACTAAATATTTATATGATATTTAATATTTAAATTTGATAAAAAGCAAATGAAATATAAAAGAAAATTAAACTAAATTAAAAATATATATGTACTTTAATATAAATTTCAATTAAATAAAAATGTAAGTTTGAAAGTATAGAAAATATTTAATTTTTTTTTTTTAAATCAAAGAAGAAATTATTAAAATAATTTTTAACAATGTTTTTAATAAATAATTTTTGAAAAAATAATAGTTAAAGATAAATTTATTTTGCATTAATTGGTTCTGAAGTTGTCAAAAGAAAATTACAATATTGTTACAGTAAAGATTTCCATTACTCAAAATATATTTATTATCATAATTCCATTTCTATTGTTTGTTCTTTAAATCCACTTAAAACCAAAAAAAGGATTTTGTTGTGTAGTTGTGATTCTTGTAATGTGTTTTATTATTCACAGTGCTGTACTTATGTATGAACAATATTGAACAAATAAAATTATTATTGTGGAGAGTGTGTCATATTTTTAAATATTTATTTAAATATTTTATTTTAAAAATATCAGCTTCAAAAAAATTTAATATACATATAAATAGATAGATAGATAGATAGACAGATAGACAGAATTGTAATATTTTTCATCGTTAAAAATTATATAATATATTATTACACATTACATTGTTATCATATAACGACTTCTAAATTATTAAAAAAAAATTTAATTGGTTACAAAATTTACAAATATTATCTATTGTTTTTATATTTAAAAAATAAACTTTTATTTAATATTTCTCAAAAGAAATTTGCATAAAAGTTTGCATATTCGCTTAAAAATTCTATGAGAAGTGAAGTGCATTGAAAATTTAAATATAGGGATGTATTTAAATCGATAATCCGAAATATTGTTTGGAGATAAAATACAAAATGAAATACATTTTACATGGTTGTATTGCGCGTTGCTTTATACTTAAATTTTTTAAAGCATTTGTAAAATTTTTCAACATCGGTGGTCCTCCTTATGTATGTACAGTACATACATCGGTGATCCCACTTGTGTATGTATACAGTATATAATATCGTAGTCCTCCTTATGTATGTATACAGTATATAGAGCAGTGGACCCTTTATATACATAAAGAGGACCACCGATGTATCGGTGGACATCGGTAGTCTTAATAAATTATGTTTGAATAGCCTGCAAGAATTTGCATTTCGAGAAAAGGTAAAATATTCCTTCTATGACGAAAAAATATAAAGAATGTTTTATAATTGCCATTTATATTGAAACAGTTCAACAAATTGCTTATGCGGAATATCGACTCGAAATATCAGCTCAGGCCCCATGGAGCTTATTAATGGAGCTTACCCATGGAGCTTATTAATCACTTTACAAGTAATACCATCTAGTGGATCAATTTTGATCCTTCATTACATCGCAACTTAGGATAAGTATCCGTAAGTAAATTCATACTTAAATTAAAACAAAATAAGCAAAATCAACATATCATAAATACGAAAAAGACCATATGATGCGACAATTAATTCAGCATTAAATAATTAAATACATAGATACATAGATTGAAATTTAAATATAAAAAGTAAAATAAAAAAATTAAAAAAATAAGTGAATACCTTAAATATTAAATTAAAATTAAACATTATAAGAACAAAATATAAGCGTTAGTAAAGGTATTTGAAATAAATAAAAAAATAAAATAATTACATCGTTATTTCAAACAGTCTTGTGTTAAAATACTCTAATATAATATTTGTAGGAATTTTTATGACAAAAAGTATTAAAAAAATCGTGCTTCGTTTTTAAAATAATGAGTTAATAGAAAGAAAATTCATTATAAATTATTTTCAAATCATTAACTTTCATGAAGCCGCGAATTAATGATTATAGGACAGTTTGAAATATAACTTCCAAAGTATCAAATTCTTTCGTTTTAATTGGTCTTAAATGCGTTCATTATGCCAATTAACACACTTTTTTGCAGTTAAATTATTTTTGATTGAAATTGAAAAAAAATAAATAATTAAAAATGCTGAATAATTAAACTTTTTCTTATTACTTTTAAAAAAAATCGGCTAAAGAAATTCCCGTGAGTTTTAATAAACCACACTCTTGCAGAAAACTTTTCACTTTTATCTTTTAACAATAAATAACCAGTGCAAAAATGAAACTATGCTTTTTTGCACCCGATACACTCTGACATACATTAAAAATCAATGTTGAATTGAGTCGTCTTGAATCAAAGTTCGCTAGTTGTTGCTGGTACAGCTAAAAACCGATAGCGATCTTCATTATTAGTTTCTTTTTGCACCCCATTCACTTAGAAAAATTTAAGACCATTACAAAAAAAGTAATATATATAAAAAAAAAAAAATTAAGTCAATTCTTACTTAGGTCAACAAAAAAAATTTTTTATTTTAGTTAGGAGAAATTTTTTTTCTTCCATATAAAACTAAAAATAATGAATTAAATTTAATTAATGAATTAATATTTGAAAATGTATTAACATCAAGTGTCATCCACTACAATTTTAAAAAATGTATTTGAACTTGAATGGATTAATAAAAAGTTCCTTTAATTAACGATTGAAAGTTGAAATTTTCCTTTTACATCCAGCGCCATCTATTGGTAGATAAATGTAACTTAAACAAAAAAACTAAAATTAATTTCAGATCGTCGTCCGTCACTGCCGAAAATGTTAAACTTTGATTCGTCGGAAAAAATAACTGTGTTCCCAAACTCTTCAGATAAATCAACGTGGATTTTGCGAAATCTAACCTCTTTCTCCTATTTATTTCCGAGATGAATGGTTTCTTTCTAGCTGCCCCTTCCATAATAACTTCGTGTGTAAAACATTCCGTACAGTCTGTACGCTGAAAGTCGTTTGCGAAGTGAAAGCAACATCTATAGCTATCTGGGGTGCACTTATTTTAGGTTTTTCTTAACCTTGCTAATAATGACACGTTCTTTCTCTTGTAGAAAATATTAGAGGTCGTCCACTTCTAGTCTTATTTTCCGTTGATCCTGCTTCCTTGAACTTTTTTTGCAACACTTCTGACAGTAAATAAACTTATATTGAACTGCATTCCTATAGCACGATAAGTTAAACATTCATTTCTGAGCCTAATAATCGTGTTTTTAACACTAACGTCCAACTTCTTTGATTTCGAAGTCATTTTACAGCGGTAAACTCAAAATAATGCATAGACACTTTGAGTACTTTTGCAGGTTTTATACCGGTAGAGTTTCTTATCAGTCGAAACACGTGACTTCAATGTAACAAAATTTGCATAGCAGTTTAAAACTTTTGCCAATACTTTTTTGACATACAAATTTTCATTTTTGATAGACAAAATCGTAGAAAATGCAAATCAAAATAAAAATTTTACTATTTTTATATATCAAAGATGCCTGTATTTAATTACGACAGCCAAAATTGCATAACGTTTTATTTATTTGCCAATATGAATAAATTAAGTCAATTGCCAATACTTTTACCCATTGTATATAGGGAGAGTGTGAACTAATTGTAGGAATTTAAAAAGGGCATTATTTTATCAGTTGGTCTCAAAATACAGTTTATTCATTTATCACTCACTTAAACATAGGACGTTGCCAATACAATTTATAATGATTAAGTAGTATAATTGCGATAGCATAACAAATATTTATTATTATTACATGGTTAAATATTTTCATCATTTAATATTGTTTTTGCAAAAAAATCACACAAAAATCTCTCACATATTCCTTATAATCATAACAGGCAGGTGATAAATTATTTAATGAATGAAAAAATTATAAATTTGATGCATACTCTTTTCTGTAACTTGTCAAACTAATAAGAAATTAGTTCGAATTAGAAATCAGACTTATATCTACTGGTGCTCCATCAAAACAGAAGCTTCTCCCTTTTCCCCTTATTCCATGAGGGATACAACGACAACAACAAAAAGTTTGTACCAAAAATTAATGGGTAATTATTAAATATTAATAATTAAATTATTATTAATTATTAATTCAAAATATTTTGAAAAAGTAAATATACTTTAATTCCGGTGTCATTATGGAAAAAAAGTTGGGGTAGCAGTTATTTAATTTAACTATACTTTAATTAATGTTATCAATCAACTACATTGCAGCATAATTCCCATATTATCTATTTATCCATCTATATACATATATATTTAGGTCTATATCTATCACGATCTATATTTCCAAAGATACTTTTTTTTGTGTGAAGAACAAATGACAATTTAAAAATATTAAGAGTTTCCTTTATTGCGATTGCGCGGATAGAATATCAAACAATATTTTTAAAAAGTATACAAATAGTTAATTCAGACTAAAAAGAGATTAAATATAACTCTACGTAAATTGTTGTTGGTATATATATTAAGATAAATAGACCCAAACTATGCTACACATCACACAATTACAGTTGAGGGTAACATTTCAGAAAAAAATTTATAGTCATTAAATTCTATTCATAGAAAGATGCGCTAGGATTTGTTTTTGAAATATATATAAATAAATATAAATGAGATATTGAGTACAGATTTGCAAGCCAACAAATCATTGGTTAATTTTTAGTGACACTAACGTCTCACATATTTAAAAGAAATGCAATTTTATTCTTATTATTTATTATTTTATTTATTTTTCTTATTATTTTTATTTATTTATTTGTAGCAAGAGTATCGTATTAATTCGCATCTGATAAGTAAATAATCTTATTACAATATATATATATATACATTCTTACTTTCTAAAAAATGATATCCTTTTCTAAGAAAAACTGAAACGTATTTTTATTTTCCTGCAATTTGGACCATTTGCTGGTACTTCTATATATCTCAATGTAGTGTCTATATAGTCATATTGTAAAAATTACTAAGAAAGACGTTTTCTGATCTTCTTATTTCTGTAATTCCAGAAAAACGTCATCTGGAATTTTTAAAACAAATGCTTAAAGTTTCAGCAAAGGAGAACAATTTGTCTCTTCAAAATCTATTATAAATTGATGAATGCATACAAACAGAGTAATCAAATAAGTAAAACTATATGTAATAATGCTTATGCAATTCTTCATGAGATTAAATGGCTTGAATTAACGTTATATGCTTTCAACCAGAAGGTATATATAACTAACTCAATGTATGCACTATAATTGTTACAAATGCCAGCTTATTTGTAAATTCCTTAGAATGTTATTTCATAAGGAATGATTCCGATAATTTCTTCCGACTTTTTTAAGAGTATAAAGAGTATCGTAAATTGGAACAATTATTTGCAGTAATTTTCATTGAAAGCGTTAGAACATTTTGTTTAATTATAAACGAGGCCTTATAGGCTAGTGTACAAACTAGTCAGTGGATGGATTTAGTTTCGAATACTCTAGCAGAGAAAATGTGGAAGCTTCTCTCTTATAAAAATAATGATATTTATTACAGTTTTCAAAATGAAAATTGTGACAGTGACACTCAAAGGTATATTGAAGGGAGGTTTAGTATAGCTTGTCAGGCTACGGTCATTTTTTAGCACACTAGGGCTAATTAGACGAGACCCTACAGTTTTAAAACGGATTCCGAACCACAAACAAAAATCCATGCCACCACCAGATTTCGAACATGAAATAGATCATTCGCCCCTTCGATATGAGGTTGCTCTCTGGCAGGAAGGGGAATACATCATCAAACCAGTGAATTTTTCAATTCCGATATAATTGAATATCCCTAAAGCTCAACCTTTGCACTAATACACACCCCAACCCCCATACTCAAACATATATATATATATATATATATATATATATATATATATTTAATTACATCAGATATTTATATATATTTATATATCTGAGTGTAATTAAAAAATAACAAAAA
>BPLR01016799.1:0-20666 GCA_021605095.1 Caerostris extrusa
TTTTTTCCATGCAGTTTTTATGAACTGTTTTTTTTTTTTTCTTTTTTATAAAATCGAAAATATGCATTTTAGAATTATAAATGAATAAGTTTTTATCCAGTTAATTATTTTATTATTACAGAAATGCAGGTATAATAAAGCCATTCGGATTGCAGAAGCATTAGAATCAAAACTATATTCATCAAACTAGGTTTTGAGATTATCTCAACATATTACTGTAATTATCACAAAATTTATCCACTTTTACTCATTTTGAAAAAGCATAAATAAATAAAAAATAAATTGTAGTGATAAGAGAATAACAAAACACGCAGCTAAACCACTTGGGGTACATCAAGTTAAATGTCTGTAAAACAACAGCTATGACATGATTTTGTGACCAGACGTCGTGTGTGTACCTTAGAACAATACTGCCCCATGAACAAACTATTCTTGGTCCATAATTTTTTTTTTTTACAACCTCAACTCATGGAAAGCCTGGAAAGAATACAAATATCAGTATACCCGAGGGTAATGTATTAAGAGTTTGGTTTGTCGCTCTACGGTCATTTTTTGCACACTTAGCTAATTAGATCGATCTACAGTTTAATATGCGGATTCCGAACCACTAACAAAACAATCCATGTCACCATCAGGATTCGAATCTGAAGCCTGGGTATCAACGGCCAGACCGCTAGTGAATTGGCCATTAGACAGCCAATGGCTGAGGGAAAATGATAAATTGCCTTCTTAAAAATAACCAAATTTGGGTCCATTGTGAGGGAATTCTTTCAGTATACAGAGATGCCAACTATTGTGGGATTCACCGTAGTTTATATAAAAATAAATATGGACTACGGAAAAACTAATATTTTTACGGAAACTAAAAAAAAAAAAAAGCCACTCTTTGTCTATTACCTTTCCCAATTTAAACGTACTCTTATAAAAATAAACAATAAAAAATAGTCTTTATGTCATTACTTTAAAGTAGGAATAGAGTTTATATGAAAATTTTAATTTTGTTATTCGAAATTTCTGAAAATTGTCCGAGGTACTAAGTCTCATTCGATATTTCAATTTCTAATTATGTAACGAGCATCCACAGTTTTAAAGCTCATTAATTTATCATTGCTATATCCATTCGATAAGTTTTTTAGAAAAGAAACACCACCAAATCAAACTTTTAATGTCTTATTTGCGTCCACTGGTATTATAGCCAAGATGAATGAAAGTTCCATTCTTCATTGGTAAAAACTTTGCAAATACGCTTCCATAGATTTAATGGGTATTGTGATAGCAAGCGCATGAACCTCCTAAAGGTGATACAAATGGATTAGCTGAGATTAAAAGGCAAACAGAGAACTGTTTGTTTAGGTCCTTGATAAAAAAAGTTTTCTAAACATGACAGCGTGCATTTGATTTCTCGTTGATGGCGCAGGCTAAATTCATTGGTTAAAAAATGAGTGAATTGAGACAAAAGTTTCTCATGCGCAGTCGCACAGCTTGTTGTGTTTTATTGGTTTTCTAAAATGTTGTTTAGGTACCTAGAAAATCCCTGTATAATACATTTCTCAACCTTACACCTTCTAAGACAGTGTCTTTTTTGGTGAATATCGAAGCGATGTTCACCAAAAAAAGGTATAAACAATTTAGATGCATGGCTTATGTGCTAAAAGCGCAAGCGTCACCACTAGAAAGAAATAGGTGCGGTAAAACATTTGTTGCTTCTCCAAATTCTGATTGGTTTGGTTTGACGCCTTTTTATCACTGTCATCTTATGCACACGAGGGTTGAACAGACCGGAACCTACGGTTAACATTGATTCGGTACTACTAACAAACAACATCCATGCCACCGGCAGAATTTAATTTGAAAACCCAGATACCAAAGGCCACCGGCCGCCCAAGTAAATATTTTTGAAGTCACCATCTGCTTTTTTTTTTAATTAAATTATGTTAAAGAGCAGTAAAAAACTTTTTATAATATTCGAAATATCGTTTCTTTATTATTCAAATAAGACTGTGATTTAAAAATGATGATGATTAAAAAAGCCCACGACTGCTAGACTTTTTAATGAAAAAAGTTTGAGTTTGTATGGATCATCTGACTATTTTTTATTTTCATTCGGCTTATATTGCTCCTCAAAATAATTTCCAAGGAAAATTGTATGTATCATGCATTTCAAATTTATGTCTCTAATTTTTTCGGAGGTCACACATCCGTCATCTTTAGCCACATTTCATTATAAATCATGATGCAAAAGGACAGCAATTATAGTAATGTTAGAGGACACAAGATTTACCTTGCAATTATGGAAAATAGAAAAAAATTCAGTAAAATGTTTTGTTTGCTTTTCCCTTTAAAAGAAAAGAGAAAAAGTGTGTGGGGAGAATCTTTTGAAAGAAAGATTTAAGATACCGATAAAATGCATCATCTTTTTATAACAAAGATGAGTTAACTTTTTGTAGCCTTTTTAATATATCGTTTTTGATGACATGCTTTACAAACCGTGAAAAGAACGTATGAATTGAAAAGTGCGTTTTTAACAAATAAAAATAAAGATACTCTGCCTATTGTAAATTTATCAAAAAAAAAAAAAGATAAAATTTTTGTTACAAACACAGGCACTAATTATTCTCTATTATAAAATTAATGATAATTATTCTTTTCGTGGATCAAAAAAAAAAAAAGTATATATATATATACCACAATAACTTTGCTTGCCTGTCACACAGTTATCCTTTGAGAATGGTATGAAAATAGAGTTGAAAAATTATTTTTTTATGAATTATTAAAGCACATCGTATCATCCGTTATTTTTTCAAAGTTTTGAATTATGCATAATAAAAAAAAAAAAAAATTTCAAATTTCATCCAAAAAACATTATTTACTCAACAACGTACGTATTTAAAATAAAAATTTTTTTTTCCCGTATAGTTGCAATGTTAAACAGTATAGTTTTCCATGTTTAAATTTTGGGATATTTTTTTCTCCTATACACTGAAGTGACAAAAGTCATGGGATAGCAATATAAATTTTCAGATGGCAGTAGCATCGCGTAGAACAGGTATAAATGTGCAGTGTTTTCGCAGAGCTTTCATTTCTGTTCAAGTTATTCATGTGAAGAGGTTTGACGTGATGATGACCGCACGACGGGAATTAACAGACTTTGAACGCGGAATGTTAGTTGGAGCTAGACGCATGGGTCATGCCATTTCGAAATCGTTAGGGAATTCAACATTCCCAGATCCACTGTGTCAAGAGTGTGCCGAGAGTATGAAATTTCAGGCATAACATCCCACCATGGGATAGCGCAGTGGTCGACCGCTGCACTTAACGACTCGAGACCGGCGACGTTCGTAAAGAGTCGTAAATTCTAACAGACAAGCAACACTGGGTCAAAACAAACCGCAGAAATCATTGTGGGACGTACAAGGGACTTGTCTGTTAGAAATTTGGCTTTCTTTTGGGCTATTCCAGCAGAAGACCGACTCGAGTGCCTTTACTGACAGAACGACATCGCTTGCAGCGACTCGTGGGCACGTGAGCATATCGGTTGGTCCCTAGATGAATGGAAAACCGTGGCCTGGTCCGATGAGTCACGATTTCAGTTGGTAAGAGCCGATGGTAGGGTTCGAGTGTGGCGCAGACCCCACGAAGCCATGGACCCAAACTGTCAGCAAGACACTGTCAAGCTGGTGGTGGCTCCGTAATGGTGTGGGCTGTTTTTTCATGTCATGGACTTGGTCCTCTGGTGACTGGACCGAACATTGACTGGAAATGCGTATGTTCAGCTACTTGGAGATCACTTGCAGCCATTCATGGACTTCATAAAAATTACCCAAACAACGATGGGATTTTTATGGATGACAATGCGCCACGGTCACCGGGTCACAACTGTTCGCGTGATTGGTTTGAAGAACATTCTGGACAATTCCAACGAATGACCCTCGGCCACCAGATCGCCCGACATGAATCCCATCGAGCATTTATGGGACATCATCGAGAGGTCTGTTCGTGCCCAAAATCCTGCACCATCAACGCTTTCACAATTATGGATGCGTTCGTCGAGACAGCATGGCTCAATATTCCTGCAGAAGACTTCCAACGACGAGTTGAGTCCATGCCACGTCGAGTTGCTGCACTTCGCCGGGCTGCGAGGGCCGACACGATATTAAGAGGTATCCCATGACTTTTGTCACTTCAGTGTATATTGATATGTAATATACACCATATAATCCATATTAATTATAATGTAGTTGAATGAAAAAGCGTTACCAAATCCTTACATTTATTATTATTACATTGTGTAATAAAATTAATAATGATATTTATTCCATTATAGCAAATATTAGATTCCTTTATAATAAAATAGTTTGAAGTCTTAAGAACTTATTTCAAAATGCTTCCCAATATGGAATATAAGCGCATAGCATGTCTGCTATGTGTACATTTGCATATTTTGCAGACAGAATCGTTTCTCGTCGTTCTTTCCTTTGATTGTGAAGACACTTATAAACATTGGAATGAAAAAAACATGTGAAATTATTTCATAGAATTGCATCTGAAATATATCACAGAATCAATGCAGTGCTACATTTTCCTGAGAATAAGCAGCTGTGACTACTTGTGATAAAAGTGATGTTGATTGATTATAGAACGAAATGAATCATAACCCAGATGCCATTTCATTGTAAAAAATGGGAACAGTGACCATTTGTTAAATTTATAGAAATATCGTAGCATTTTTTAATGGAAATAATCATAACAAGATAATATTAATAATCTCTGCTGTGATGGATTAATTCGAAAACTAAACGTGTGAAGAATAAATAATAATAAAAAAATTAGATTATTTGATTGTTTATGATGTTATAAGTATTAACTCTGATGATTGTTATAGTATTAATTATTATGTTTTTTTAAATACATTGTTACTTTAAAAATATTTCTTTTCGGCAGCCTGATGGCCAATTGGCTAGCGCTCTGGCTTTGATACCACAGGCCTCAGGTTCGATTCCCTGGCGGTGGCATCGATATTTGTTAGTGAGGCGGAATCCACGTTAAACTGTAGGTCCAAGTCTAACTAGCTCAAAGTGTGCACAAAATAACCGTAGAGCGTCAAACCAAACAAAATCTTCTTCATTGGCGCAACAGCCCCATGGTAGGCCAAAGCCGTCTGCCTACAGGTAGATTTCGAGACAGGAGATGTTTTCTTTTATGGGGTAGGATTATCAGTCCTACGTTCAACGCTCTACAGTCATATATTCGACCCGGACCTACGGTTTAAAGTTGATTCCAGACCACTACAAATATTCGTGGTACCGACGGAACTCGAACCCGAAACCTGTGGCCCCGAGCGTCAGTCACTCAGCCGTAAAACCCTCCAAAATTATATACCATAATATTTTGAATGAAATTATTTCATTCATTGTTTGATGCACAGGCACACGATTATAACTTGACAGCACCAATGTCTTATATAAACAATAAAAACATGATATAAGTAAATAAAAAAATTAAACAATGCAATATTAATTTGATTTAATAGATGTTTTTTTTTTTTTATTCGTAAATAGTAATACAAACAACGAGCCTAAAAAGTAATATTCAAGTGTTCAATATTTTTTAAATATTCATGCCTAAAAATGTTTGTTCATCCATAGGCTTGCTTTTTTTCAGCACTATCTAGTAGCATGATTGAGTGCAATTTTCATTGCAATATGTTTTCGTCATTCCCATCAAATTCGTAACTAATTCTCTCGAAACAAGCATTTCCGATAGCTATTGCTTTTTAAGCCTACACAGTTGAGTCTTATCCTAAGTTACAAAGAAGCGGAAATGGTTATCCTGTATCTAGATTAACACACGACTGAAGTTCTAATATTTTAGTTTGTAATATAACATAAACATTGAATAAAATATTTTTCTAATAATATTTAAATATTTTACTCTTTTAATAAAATAGAACCGGATCATATTCTAGGTTTTAATATGCCATAAATCTGAAAGTATTAAAAAATTATTTTTATGAGTTGATGTATGATACAGATTTAATATAATAATTTGTACATATTTAATCGAACTATCCATAACGATTATTTTTAAGTTATTTTTCTTAGTAAATGTGCACATTTCAGTTGTTTACGTCAAACATATATTTTTTATGTTAATTATTGAATATTTGTTTAACCAGCGTCGCCAGGGCATATATAATATGTAATTCTATATTTTTGCCTGGCAGGATATGGATGTAGTGTAAAACAGAAGTAATTATATTGACAGGTATTTAAAAATATATGAACAGCATACAAAAAATAAAACATTTTTCAAATTCATTCTAATATTAATTTAACTCAAAAACCTGATTGATAACAACATTTTTAGTATAAGAATAAATAAATAATTCCTGGGACAAGAATTCTTCTTCCGCAGTTGAGCAAGCTGGAAACTGTGGTAATTAACGACCTCATCGGCATCTATTTCAGTTTCGAAAAAATTTGTATTCCGTGACTATGACTGATAACATGACAAGTTCTTTTCGTTATTTTGTTAAAAATTTTTATCAGCATTTATTATTTTATTTTTTAGCCTCCCCGCAGCCAGTTTAAATTGTGATTATTTTTGGGAGACAGGCAGGTGGACTGCATCTATTAATTCTGTGACGAACGAAATCGGATGACAATTTTATCGTATCAAAAGACTATTGCTAATCAAGCTTCTCCGATTTGCAGTAGTTTGACAAATAGTAATAGAAATTATAAAATTCACTGATTCGAACAAAACTACATGCCCTCTATTTAAAGCTGGAAAAGACCCCTACCTGACTGACCCCCGCAGAACTACAATATCGTTATCTAAGAATTACTTAGATAGCTAATTTCTTAGAAGAAAAGACCCTCTAGTTTACTTACACCCCGCAGTGCTGAGATGATCTTTCAACTATTTCCTGTTCTCAAATTGACGAGCAGGCGACCCGTTGATTATCTGCCCTGGCTGTGCGCGGCTACAGAAAATCTATAAGTTTTAATTTTTTTTCATGAATGTAATCATCGTCTTAAATTTATAACTCAATTTATTTTCTGTATTTTTGTTACATTTTATTTTTAACAAGCGTTCTAGTAAAAAAAAAATTTGAGTATTTTTTCAAGATTTAGATTAGTTCGACGTTAGCTTTGGTAAATTTTATTAGGGGGGATAAAAATCTAATTCGCACATGTAAAATGCTGAATTGGGGTAAATATAAGTAGTGAATAAATATTTATAAATAAAACAACCAGTGAAGGAAAATATATATAAGCTTTCATAATAAAATATTGGAAAGAAACAAAAAATATATTTAAAAATATTACGTTGGCATAAACATCAAAAACTGAATGTTAGAAACAATTAACACATCTTAATTGTTTAATTATTTTTTTTAACAATTAACTCTAAATTAAAAAATCTAATTAAAACCACCAAATGGTGTCCGATGTCAAAAATAGTTTTTGTTTATTTAAAGAACTATTTAAAATATTTTCATAATTTCTTGGTTAGACGCAAAGTAAAGAATAATGACTTAAAAGAAAAAAAAAAAATTAGAATGCTAAATGTTATAGTTTATAAGTTACGTAGGGAATGACGTACGTACATATATGCAAACAATGAATTATATATATACAGAGAGAGAGAGAACAATTTACTTTTTTTTATGTGTATAATAATAAAAGTTCAAATCTTATGACCAGTTGCACTACATGAAGGTTTGATTTGTCGCTCTACGTTCACACTTTTGTTCAGACTTAGGGCTAATTAGATTAGGAATCAGTTTAACGTAGATTCCGAACCGCTAAAAACAGTCATGCCACCGCCAGGATTCGAATCTGAAAAGCCTGTGGTACCAAATGCCAGAGCGCCTAGCCAATTGGTCATCAGGCATCACTGTATAAAGTTAGAAAAACAATAAATTATTTATATTTCAAATTTTGTTATGAGAAGAAATATTTTCAAAACAAAATTTTGTTTTTCTTTGAATATCAATGATCCAAAATGTTTTAAGATTACAAGAATATTTTCAAATCACCAAAACAATCTTTTTTTTCAAATAATTTCTATTTTGTATTTCTTTAAATGTAAAAAGAATACAAGTGACTGGATTTACGAGAATGCAAACTGTTGCTAATTTTTGATGCAACTTATTTCACTCGGACAGAACCAGAATTCAAGATTAGTTTCCTTATTGTTAATTCGCAAGAAGGAAGCTTTCTGCTTGCAATTCAACTCCAACAGGAAAAGTGATATAGAATATTTTTTTATCTGCCGCATTGTTTCTTGCAACGGTTTATAAAGTATGGCAACAAAAATAAAAACAAACATGGAGTGAAACCGAGTTGAGGTGTGACCTATATAAATAGAATTCAATCTAGATTGAGAACTCGCCTTTTTTATTCACCTGTTCTTTTAATTTTATGAATCATTGCATCTGATAAGTTTTTAGAGAACGTCATTACAAGTATTTCTTTTTGTATTCGTATTCGCCTCTTAATTAGATACTTTTCTAACTTCTTTCTGTATGAATTAGATAAATAAAAAAAGAAATCGTTCCATACTATGTAGCATTTGTTTGGAATGTTTCAGTAGTATTTTGTGAATTCTTAATTAATTTCCTTATTCGTTTGTTAAAGATTTAAAAGACGAAAATAGATTGCCATTGATGTGTTATCGTTCAACTTTTAAAGCAAGTTTGATTTTTAAAGTGGATAAAATGTAAAAAATAATCTGATCAATTGTTTAAAATAAAAAAAACCTGACATGAAACAAAATTACTGGAAACTAAGTTTTATCAAACTGCAAGTTCCATAATACCATGTCAAGTCAAGATTTTGGTTGGATTATTTTAATTTATTCGATGAAGTTAAATGATATATAATGTTTAATCCGAGTATTGCTTATCCATATATCAAAAACATAGTTCTTTATCCAAACAGAGATGGCGTTATGGATAAACTGAATCGCATATATTTACTGTAATTTGCCGCGAGCCGCATAAAAAAAAAAAATCCCAAAATATTTTATATATATTTATTTCACTTTATATATATTTAAAAATATTTAAGAAAATAATTAAATGCTTGATACTACATTCTTTTTAATAAGTGTTTTAGAATTTGATTCGATATTTGCAGTAATCAAAGGGCAAAAATAATTTGTCAAATGGTTTTTATTCATTGTTTTTTTTATATATATTTGTTCACGAATATGTGTTAAACCTACACATTTTAATGTATCATTAAGCATACCATCTGCTTTGTTTAATGCGATTATAAAACGGATAACTGAAAAAAATCATTTTTGATTTATTAAAAATATAAATACAATATTGTTTGCCCAAAACATGTTTATTCGAAGAAAAATAACATCTCGACAATCGGAATGGTTTAAAATTATGGATTATTGTTTTCGAGAGAGTTTTTGATTCCTTGATAGTTTTTTTTTTTTTTTTTTTTTCCCTTGACCACTTTCAACGTTCCTTATTGGTTAATTTTTAAAAATTTCTTTCAAAAGATTCTTATTGGTTAATTTAAATTTATTTCTCGAGCTAATGATTAAATAATGTAAAAAATTGTTCTACAGGACCGTTTGGTAAAAGCAAAAAATTTAATTTCAAAGTGAAAATGAGATTTTTCAAAAAAAAAAAATGGTTTAGAATTTTATAGTTTAAAATTTTTGAAGATTGTTGTTATGCATTCTGTTTTTACATTAAATTCTAAATGTTGTGGGTAACTTGTATATCAGCTTAACCGATTATTTTTTGTGAGGCATTGTTATAGTGATCCAATTGTTACAACAGTGGTTTAAAATTTTTTTATTTATTTATGCGTTTTTTTTGTCCTTTTTCATCGTTAAATATCCTATAAAATTGTTTGAGTTTATTTTATGTTAGCAATACATATGGATTTTTAACTCATGATTAAAGTATTCAGAATATATATCTTAGTAATTATTAATCAGTTGTTTGAAAGTATAAGGGTAAAAAATATTTTAGGTTGAAAAATACAAAGGTTGAATTTTTTTATTTTATTGCATCGGTTTTCACTAAAGTGGTTAACCTGTTTGAATATTTTTGTGTGTTTAATCAATAAATTGTGTGTTTTCTAGAAATATTTGATTTTCATTTTATTGTGGCCAATTAATAATTTAAAAAATCAAGCACAGCACATAAATAAAGCATTGTAAAAGAAATCAAACATTATTTTGAAATTTAATTATTTATTTATAATAATTAGGTGCTTCTAACAGAGTTCACTTTTTTCCATTTATTTATTTATTTTTAATAATTGTTTAGGAAATTCGTTACCTCCACTTGTTCTATTTTAGCATACCAATGCTTCTTAGTTTGAAAAACACTACTGTAAAAAGATTTCCAGGACAGTAATCTTCCTTCAATCCTTAAAAAAAAAAAAAAAAAAATCTTACAAAAGAGGATAATACAGAATTAAAATCTATTTTATACATATTGGTAAAAAATAAAATATATAATAATGAAGAGCAATGATTCTTAAACTTATTCCTCCTTTCGTCCCTTTAAAAAAAAAAAAAAAAAAAGAATACTCAACGCTTCGTTGAAAATCTGCCTTCTTTAAAGGGACGAACAGAAGGATAGTAAAAAAATTTGTGCTCTTTTATAAATCTGTATATCTACCTACGACTTTAAAATAGATATAGTTAATCAAAGTGTTGTAAATAAGACACTTTAAAACTTATTAAAACTTACTTTCCTTAATTAAATTCAATCATATTAATATTCGAATAAATCAAAATTATTCTGAAGTAAAAATAGAGGCTTCTATCAAAAAAATTAATCGTCTGCTTTATTTTAAACGGAAGTATTCTTAAATAGCCATAATCTGCTGTTATTAATTTTTTTAAAACAAATTTTGACCATACTATAAACCCACTTTCATTACATAAATGTTACACACTGAAAGGAAACACTGTTAAAAAAAAACAACTTTTGTATTATAGCACATAAGCGCGCGCTGCGAGTAGCATATCTGCTATTGCAGCTGGAATTATTGGTAGCCATCTTTGAAACATGGAGGAATAGTTGTGCTCAATTTTCTTCTCTTCTTCTTTTATTAAATGCATCCGAGGCTACTATCGTCACCTTATGGTAGCCATTAATGTAGAACATTCTTCGACTGGAGCCATTGCATTAAATAATCTCGCAAATCATTGTTAATAATTTCATTCAAATCGCTGGATCTATTTAAAGTACTGATTGCCGTTTTTGATTGATTGATAGATAGTGTGAGAGGAAGTTTGAAAGCTTCCTGTGAGGAAATCGAATGTTTGATCAGAAAAAAAAAATGAAATATAAGCATATTTTAGTTCAATAAAATTGCGATTAAATTCATATAATATAATTCATTTTTAACATTTTAATTCACATCATTATTAATAGTATGTACCCCATTTGAATATCGAAGGATTCAGGATAAAATTAAATTATAAAAAAAAAAAAAAAAAATGCCGAACTATTGACTTGATAGTTCAAATACTTTTTTTGTTGTTGGTGTTGCTGATGAACATTGGTTGGCTTCATGTTTCACTTATATATGCCACAAATAACTCGCCTATGTATAATGATAGGAAAATTAATTTGATGGAATATTAATTTGGAATTTTATTCCATTTTAATTGGATGGAAAATTAATTTGATTGAATTTTATATTTATACAAAAGTCTTTCGGAAAGACTTTTGTATATGCCCCACATTTGTGTATCGTATGGGAGAAAACTCACCAGGCAGCCTGACGATCGATGTGCGATGGTTTACATACGGTGTCACAATAGTAATCAAATGTCCTCATTTCTGAAAGCAGCGCCTGCAAAAAACATCGCCAACAAATTAACGATTCTTAGTCTTCATGCACACTAGCGGAATGATGGTGAAGTGGCTAGGACTCAGGCCTTTAATACCACAGGCTTCAGGTCTGAATCTTGGCGGTGGCATGGATGTTTGCTAGTAGTTCGGTATCCACGTTAAACTATATTTAGGTCCCGGTCTAATTAGCCTAAAGTATGCTAAACATGACCGTAGAGCGACAAACCAAACCAAACATCTTATACATTAGCTGTTCACATTACTACGAGTCGGGCCTGGTGGTTCAAATGTCAGCGGGAGTTGGATCAATGTTGTTAAGATGGAAGGTTTTAATTTGTCGCCACATAGTGTTCTGTCATTCAATTCCGTAAGGAAAAAGTCTAGTTATTTTCTCCACTTTTAACTTTCTTTACAAAAAATGTTCTTTTTTTTTTTTTTTTGGGGCAAATTATTGTATATTTTTAAAAATATTTTTCTTTTAAAACGGAAAATTAAATTTTCACCACCACTGATAAGGAAGTACATTTTTCATTCTGCAGCATTTTCCGAGTTTTTCATTTCTTGAAGGCCTGCCTCAGAATCTTTTCCCATGCCAGAATTGACAGATTAATTAAATGTATACAAGACTGTCACTTAGAAATGTTCAGAAGTGAAAGTAATTGAACTTCGTAAAAGTTTTATTGAAGGAGTTTCTTTAAAAATTCACAGCCATATAACGCAGATGTGAATTAAATTCTAAAAAAAAAAAAAAAAAAAAAAAAAACCTGCAAGAAATCACGTTTTATATTGAAACTATTCTGAAAAAACGCAATAGTACTGAAAGTTCTCGACAAACTAGAGGGTTTTCAGTGGGCCGAATGCTGAAAATAATACCTACTGCCACTCCCTTTCCAGCAAAATAATAATAAAATAATGATAAATAAATAAATAAAAAAATGAAATCATTAATGAATTTCAATTTATCACGTGTGAACATATTTTATCATTTATTACTCCAGCAGAACTTGAATTTATAATGTTAGTGATGGTTAATTTAACTTTCATAAATATAACTGATATTTTGAGAAAATTTTATAGAATTTGTTTGCATTCTAAAAGCCAGATAATTCAAAATGTGAAATAAGATAATATGATTGCCAAATTGTTAGTCTTTAGCAATATGTATTTCATGTAAATTTTAAAACATACGCAATTAAAATCACGCGGCACATTAATGTTTATTTCATATAATGTTTTGAAATATAAGATTTGTGTTGAGGGTGCAAGGAGATGAATTTGTTTTAAATAATAATATATATTTTCTTCCCACACATCTTTATTGGACGCCATGAGTTCATATCAGAACACCATATTCGAGCATGGTAATAATAAGCCCTGAGGCATCAATGAAGATATTCATCTAATGCTTACAAAATAAAATTTTTTAGATGAAATATGTCTCCTCATAACCATGAAACGAATGGAACAATGCTGACCACAAGTTAGCCAAAAAAGAAAATTTCGAAGCAATATACGAAATTTTAACAAAAGGAATTGATAAGAATAATAATGGGAATATCACGATTTCCAAGTTATACATTAGTTATAAGTATGCCATAAAAAAAAAAAGAACAAAGCGGTTAGTGTAATCCGATTTATATGAAGCATTGAAAAATTATTCTTTTATCTTCCTGAGGAAAATGTTGGGAAAACAAAATGGCTAGTTAAAGAACAATGATATATTTTTTTTTTTTTTTTTTTAGAGAAGTGCTCAGTATTCAGCTGAGTGATTATTCTAAAACTTTCATTTTCGAATTTTATATTTTTTGTCCTCGGTAACGTTCTCGATCGTCACAATAAACGATAAATTAGATGCTCGTCGCGTCAGACTGGAATCGGGTGAATGCCATCAAAATGTCTTCGTGCTTCACCTGCACGATTCTTTCATTTGCATTCTTTTCAAAAGAATGAAATTATTTCAGTTACTTTTAACATCCACATTCGCATTCTTCCGCTAAGTGTACAGCTTTATTTCAAGTAAGTTTTATTATGTACTTATATCGTCATTTTGAAGTGACTTTGTTGTAAATATAAAGCACCTAATAAAAACTCAACAAATATTTTCAAAGCATTTTACTGTTATATTTCAATCTAAAATATAACAGCGCTTTTTTTTTCCACGTTCTGGTTAGCAAATTACTTATTTGTTTTAATTAAATGTTATGTTTTCTTTGCGGTACACCAGTGGGCCTCATATTCAACTCATATGTGTCATGAGCAAGTCCACCAACGGTTGATAAACGGAGGACTTCTAGAAATTGAAAACACTTGTATTTTCTCTATAAATCAATGTGTTATGGAGTTTGCTGATTTTATTTAATTGTCAAAGAATTAATTCATTTTTCATTCATTTCTGAATAAAAAAAATGAGATATTTTAATATCTAGAAGATTTTTTTTCGTTAAATTAATTAGTCAATTCGTAAGTTGCTTTCGTTACTCAGCTTATTTTTCCTTTTATAGTTTAATACTATACTGGTAATTCTTTTGACTTACAGATATCTAGGAATAATTGTAAATACGCTAATTACTTTTACTCACTGGATATACTTAAAGACCATTTAGCTGATAGTCGGAGAAATTTTACTATAAAGCATTATTTTTCCTGAAGTAGTCTGTATACAAATCTGTATTTCTTAATTCTGTATAAAATTTTTAAATTTTGTAGATTTATAAAATTATTATAAATAATTATAAACATTAGATTTTTGCTATGTAATAATTAACTTCATAATGACACCCAAGGCCAACCGGCATTAGAATAATGACTCCAAACGAAAGCACCAATCTGCTTATTAATAATAGATAGTAGTAATCAAAATACTTTTAGTGGTGGTCACTATTCTTCCAATTAAAAGAGATGTTATTCTTTAAAAGTTCAATATGTAAAAAAGGTATAAAAATCTTTACATGTAAATGAAAAATTTCAATTAAAAAAAAAATGTATTCATGTGAATTATTTAATTATCTGTAATATATGTTAGCTCAATTCGTAACGTAGTAATAGTATTGATAATTAAAATGCAATTGGCTTCCGCTTCCCTCTAGTCATATGCGATGTAGTCGTTATTTGTTGGTCATATCCCCTGAAGAGTACAAGAAAATCAAATATTGTGGTGTTCCCGAATAATATTGGCTATGTTGATTGCCAGCGAGTTTAAATCCTTTTCCGAGTGATGATCCAGACAATGCATAGCGGCTGCAACAGCTAGGCAATCAAAAGCCAAAAGGAATAAGCTCGACATCAGGGCAGTTGATACATTTTTGAAATTTTAACTCCATCAGAGAAATTTTCATATTTTTGTGGCGCTTCATCTTTAATCTTGTGAGAGCAGTAGCTGTTTTTTCTGTCGACAATTAGTCTTGTAATTTGGTATTTAGTTTTGATCTTAGAAGGAATTATAAGTTTAAATTTTGCCAAGGCATTTGTATCTGCAAGGGAAGTAGGAATGACAGTCTGATCGAGACTTGTGGCATTTTCCGCCAAAGAATTTGCAATTTCATTAAATTCCAAATCCACATGAGCAGGGATCCATTGCAGGATACACATTCCGTGCAAGCAGTGGATTTGTCTAAAAGAGTTATAATGTTAAAGATCATATTTGAGAAACCTTTATAAAGAGCCTGTAAGGCAGAACTTGAGTTAGTGTAGATAGTAATTCTATTCATTTGTTATGATGGAGATAGGCCTCAAGTGCCTTTGAATGGCCAGCAATTCTTCTGTGAAATTGGACGCAATTTTTCCAGCACCGGCAGCAATTTCAATTCTTTGCCCGTCGGGGAGTGGCAAAACAGGTTACAAAATGTCTTAAATCTATTAGTTTCTGCAAATAAGACATAACAGTTGGGCTGACATGTTCGTAGGCTGACACATAGATGGCGCTACTAGTATAAAATCCATATGATTTTTAGTTAGCCCTAACCTTCAAAAGACACGTGTATAAATTTGACAGCTGTTGCACTATTAGTATGTGAGTTATAGCATTTTTAGTGAAGCAACTTTTGTTAGTTTGAAAAAATGGATAAAAAGGAATTTCGTGTGTTAATAAAGCATTGCTTTTTTGGCAAAAAAAAAAAATACTATTGAAGCCAAGGCTTGGCTTGATATATATCATTCGGACTTTGTACCAGGAAAATCAACCGTAGAGAAGTGGTTTGCTAAATTTAAACGAGGCGAAATGAGCACCGAGGACGATGCACGCAGTGGACGCCCCAAAGAGGCTGTTACCGACGAAAACATGAAAAAAAGTCCACAAAATAATTTCTGATAACCGCAAAGTAAAGTTGACTGAGATAGCTGAGACCTAAAGATATAAAAGGAACGCGTTGGACATATCGTGAATGAATATTTGGATAAACGAAAGCTCTGTTCAAAGTGGGTGCCGCGTAAAGCTCACAATCGACCAAAAACAACAACGAATTGATGATTCTAAGCAGTGTTTGGAGCTGTTCAATCGTAATAAACCCGAATTTTGCGTCGATATGTGACAAGGGATGAAACATGGCTCCATTATTTCACACTGGAGTCCAATCGACAGTCAGCCGAGTGGACTGCACGTGATGAACACTAAAAATGCTATAACTTCACTAAAAATGCTATAACTCACGTACTAATAGTGTAACAGCTGTCAAATTTATACACGTGTCTTTTGAAGGTTAGGGCTATCTAAAAATCATATGGATTTCAATACTAGTAGCGCCATCTATGTGTCAGCCTACGAACTTTTCAGTCCATCTGTTATTTCAGGTAATTAGCATATGACCAACTCGCACCGATTCAGTTTTTCTGGGGACTTTTATTTGGTTTTCTCCCATTTGGTACCAGCTGTCATTCCTGAATATCCTCCTAGAAGGTATTACTCGTACCGCCTTCCTTTCTATCCTTCCGAAGACATTTTTTTTTTTTCCTAATGCAGCTGGCACTTCGACATTTACGTCTTTGATGCCTTAAGGCAAGCACTGCACAGACGTTACTCACTTTGCATTACCCAGGGGGCGCGTGTAACTTGAAGATAAGCCACGGACGCGGAGTAACAATGCCCCCGCACCTTCCGAAGACATAAGAAAAAAATATTCCGATCTGTAGATCTGTATTCCGATTTACAGTGTTTTGGAATTTATAAAACTTTATTACACTTAAGATTTTTTTGTTTAAAAGTATTTTATTCAATAATATTTTCTGCCTCATATGAGTATAATGTGAACGTGGATCAACTTCAACTAGTATTACTCGTATTAATTTATTTTATAATTATTAATTAGGCTATGTTTGTTAATAAATTAATAATCGAATTTCAGTAATGAATCGAAGGTTAGAGGAAAGTTGAATTACAGTAATCCATTAGTAAATTAAAACATATTACCGTTGACATACTACTCGATAATATACAAAATAAACAACGCGAAAAGAAATGAATAATGAATACAATTACAAGAAATAATGATACAAAAAGAATGTCACGTTTTCATATAAATAGAAAGTGTATCAAAAATTACAAGTCGTCAAAATTATGCGAGTCTTACATTACAGAAAGAAAATAAAATTTTATATAGAGTAATACAAAAGTGACATGAATACGCTAAGATAAGAATAGAAAAAAAGTATATAAAATAGATTACTTTCATAAAGGGTGACACGTTCTCAATAAGAAAAAAATGCTCAGTGGCTCCGAAATATGTAAATAAAAGTTATGACTAACAGCTGCACGGACGGTTGGTCACGCATCACAAAGCATGAAAGTTTGGAATACCACAACTTAAGTGCAATAAACTTTATTTACAGAAGAGTAACTGTGCTATGGAGCAACCACTCAAAGAAATGGAACGAATACAATTTTTTACATACACATCGTTTTAATGATATTTGGCGAATTCTTCATTATGTTAAATCCTAGTTAAAGATCAAGATATTTTCTCTAAATTTTACTGAAATAGTACGAAGAAGTTTGTGATTAGAAACTTAAATAATTTTACATGTAAAGATTTTGAAGTATAAAATATTTAACAGGATTTTATTACTAATTTATGATTTTTGTATTATATATATATTTTCCCACAATATTTTTAATAATTTATTTTTAATATTTTTTACTTACTTGAAAATAACAGGATTTCTATTAATTAAAATCTGCTGAAATGTCTTATGAAATCAAGTTCAATTAATATTGATGAATTGGCGAATTTTTGTGGTAATATTCTTTCATATCATAAATAATAAAAAAAGTTTTATAAAAATATATTTTCATTCAAGGAATGTTTTTTAAATACATATTTGATTTCATCTGATATAGTTTATTTAAAACCAGAAGGTTTTTAAAAGATCTAACTCAGATCTGATCAGTTTATTGGAGCATTCTGAGGTATTGGGGGAAAAAAAATGTGTTATAAATGATATTTTAATTATATGTTTTTCTTTTTCACCACAACAACGTTACTTGTTACTTTTGTCTAAATCAAAATGATTTCCAATTAAATTGGTACATATGATTTATTCATCTAAATAGAACAAACGATTTTTATTTCAGAATATTATTACGAATATTCGCCCATCTGGCAACAAAAAAATAAAGAATAATAAACATAAAAACTAAATATCTTTTATAGAAGTAGAGAGAAGAGATAAATGTTAAAAATTAAACAAACATTCTATGGATGAAAATTACCTCTTACTATTAGAAGATGGTTTCGTGTGAGTGAGTTGTATGCACACCTACTGATGATTCGCGTTGGCTGAATGACCATCGAATCAACACCTACTGTCGACTGATCATCATAAACATTGCTGTAAAAGGAGTTTGATTTCGTCAGTTTTGCTTTCAAACAAAATCCCTTTTTAATGTTTTTCGTTTTTCTTTTTTTTCATTGTATATTTTAATTTTGTTATTTTTTTAACTCTTCGCCATTCTTTTATTTATGTTTGAAAATATATAGTAGTTATATACTGCTTTTATCATTTTTAGAATTTTGATGAAGTCGATCTTTTGTTACAATAAGATTGTTTTTAATTCAGAATAAAAAGAATCGAGGTCAGAATTTGGCTGAATATTCATAATTTTTCAATATCATACTTACTTTCATTAATCTGGTTTATTTTTTTTTTCCAACTTGTTTATTTACTATCTTTGAAAACCCTAAATAAACGTTTGATTTGCTCATTTATTTAATCAAACAAATTAGTTTCAATTATTAATTTTGTATTGAAAATCTCGATTTTTTTTTTAAACCAATATTTGTTCTTAAATAGAATTATTCAATTTACTTGTCTGAATACAGAAATATTCAATCACTTTTCAATATATTTACATGAGATAAAAAAGCAGAATGGTTTACAAAACATTTTATATAAAAAAGAGTATAGTGATGAGAATATTTAGAGACCTAGTATGACATTGAATTTTTTTTCCTTTATCCTATGCGTGAATTCCCCTCACCCTTCATTTGGCCTATGAAATTCGCTAAGTTGTTGACGAAATTTATACTATTTCAGTGTGATTTGTATGATTCGCCAAAATGTGCTTTTTCAAAATGCTGTTTTTAGGGAAATTGTCCCCATTCAATTGCTAATTTGTAATCTGTTATTCTAAGTTGTAAAAACAAACATGTTACAATTTTTTACGTTTGCCAAAAACCGATAGTAACCATTTTCAAATAGCAGCTATATTGTCATACATATATTACACATAGGAAAGTGATAACGAGTATTAAAAATAAAAATATTTAATGAATTGAAAATTTAATTTCTTCATGCGTTCAATTTTTGTCCCAGAACAATATATTCGGTTTTTAGCAAGGATTCTAGTATTTCTGCCAAGTCATTGTAAACTGCATTTAGATGTTGTGCAATAATCTCATAAGCACCACATTATCTCATCCTGACAATCATACTAGCCTATTACACATCATTATAATGACGCTGACTTTAGGTATACTTAACTAAATAAACGTACATAATGATGGATAAAATTTAAAATTAGGCGTTAGCTTCACTCTTAATTGTTCATGAAACTCTTTATTGGTCGTTAGTTCCTATCTGATAAACTTAAAAGTTTGAAGGAATATTTTGACTTTCCAGTTAAAATTTTTTTAATTAAGGCTTGAAAAGTGGTAGCTCATTTTGTTCCGTTTTGTTTGAATCAAGAATGTAGAATGGAATAATTTTAAGGTTATTTTTAAGTATTAAATTTTGTGAATTATTTACAATCAACAGTAGGAACAATTATTTAAAAGATTCTTAAAAGTTAAGTCTGAAAATCTTTCAAGAAACTTTTAATATAAAAATACTTTTTCCGCCAAGAGAATTTTTTTTGTAAATGATTCAGCAATAAACAGAATTTTTAAATATGAAACCGATCAGATTATTCAAATTTTCCAAAAATCACGTTTTTTTTTTTTTTTTTTTTGTTTTCCCCAATTGCCTAGATACTAATCAGAATATCACCAGACTTTTCCACAGATTAAAATTCATTTTAAATTAGTGAAAATTTATTATTGATGAAGTTAACTTAACAAATTTGTTAAAAAGTGAGATTTTCAAGTATTTGTGTCAAAACCTCAGTCCATAATTTTTTACTCTTATTTATATTAAAGGTACTGATATTTAAATATGACAAAATTGTTTTATACCCATTTTTACATAAAATTTCGAAGAATTTATTTATATCTCGGACGAAGCAAGATATGATAAAATGTATTAAGTTGTTCTTTAATTTAAAATGAACTTTTTTTAGCATTAGCTGATTTTCTAAAAATTATATACGATTATTAATTTAAATAAGAATGTT
>BPLR01016800.1:0-101181 GCA_021605095.1 Caerostris extrusa
TACGTATTGCTCGTAAAACCGTAGGAACCGGTCTCAATCAGCCTTGTGTGCAAAAATGATTGTAATCAAAACCAAATACAAGGAATAATATTTTGAAGCATTTTTCAAATCAATTAATAAGCCGCTAAATTCTCGTGGTGGTACGGTGAATCTTGATGTTATGTCAGAACAAAGAAAGTCGAGCTCAAAACCCGATAGTAAACATCTGAACTGCTTTAATTTGTGCCCAAGGATAGGCAACAATAATTCAGTAGGTAGAAGAAATGGTATTGGAACCAGAAGAGGTGTGGAATGTGAACGCTCCAGATGTCTTGTTTAATAAAAAATCAAAGAAGTGGTCGGATCTTGTATTCGTACCTGCCCGCTTCTGAAAAATCTTTTAAATTTAAACCGTGATCTAGACTTTAATCTAATTTTGATCACTTTAATGAGTATCTGTAGCTTCAGATACGCATCTGGCGCGCCAGGATAATGTATCTGAAGCCCAGGGTACCAAACGCTAGAGCGCTAGCCAATTAGCCAACAGGACGCATCGGTAAATCAGGCGAGAGACCAAAATATGTGCAGTGTAGTGGATACTAAATCTCATATATTTCTGCTGTTAGTGACAAAATGTCCTTACATCAAAATATTAGACATAGGAAAACAGCGTATCATTGGCGCTGAAGGGTTTACAATGCTTGGGATCTAAGTACGTGTAATGACGGGTTCATGGATTTGGTCTAGATGATGCTATTTCCGACTGTTGGACAAAACGAATAGCCATCAAAATGTTTGAGATATAGTGATGTTTTAAAATTCAATATTGCTTTATACTCTAGGGATGATAAATAATGAGATTAAAAGGGCGAAAGACAGTGATAAAATGGAACAGGTTTTAGAGTTTAATGTGAGAAGTGGGTGAAAGATCATAGTTCAAATTACTTCTACAGGAAAATATATGCTAATATTTTCTATGCTTGAAAGAAAAACCATGGAAATGGTCTGCCCTAATTAGAACTATTCCATTTCAATGATCATTTTAAAATATTTCATTTCTTTTTTTTTTCCCCTCTTTTGTGTGAAACCTGGAAATCCAGATAGCCCATCCACAAAAAAGCAAAAGTGGAAGCTTAACTTCTTTAGATGAAAATAATATGAAAATTATTTCTTTCGGAAAATTATCTCATGAAGAATCTACTCAAGCATAGTGTTTCACCGTACTCCCAAAGAATCATCAAAGAATCTTCTCAAAATTTTTTTGAATAAAACCTCCCATTTTTTTTGAAAACTAATAATTTAAATTCATTTCACAAGTCGGATTTCTCAGGGCATTTTAAAAAGAGATCCACCTCTACTGAAAATTTTTGTAAAAAAACCGTACGCAAATAATAAAATGCTTTTGGGAATATATGGGATGTAGATGGCAAATTGCTATAAGCTTACAGAAATTTATCACAAACCCGCTTCAGAAAGGAAGCTGTGTTTCAGTCATTTTTGATTTTCACTGCAAACAATTTTTATCTTGCTAAAGGCCTCAAAATTAAAAGGCCAATTACCATAAATCATGAGTGTGTGAGATGGTTGTCTTCGTGATTACTGTTTATGCAAGTGGGCCCGAAAAAAATTCACTAATGTTTTTTCTCCTTCAGGATGGCAACGCCTTTTCTTTGCCAAGCCACACCCGAGTTCCATTGCCATAAAGCATCGGCAAAGGAGTTATTGAGTTGCACCACGTGGACTTCAAACGGTGTCAACCATGCATGAATGAAAGGCAGTGCTTTTCTTCCATTGGACTAACTCCTTTTTATTGGTAAATGCTCGTGAACGATTATGCAGTGAGTGCAGTTATTTTATAGCTGCCGTAACTTCCCAATCGATTTTGGGACTTTTCAATAATGTTCCTGATGCGTGCGTTGTGCGGCGATGTGGAAACAAGTATAGTATTCATCGATGATGAAAGGTTTTGGTGCAAAAATTCTACCATTCGGTTTGGGGATGATTCAGGGGGATTTCTTATTCCAAACCAGAACAGAAATGGCGTAATTCTTGTTGCATCATTATGGATTCTGAATTATTAGAAAAACTTTCAGTTTCCAATAATGAAACAAGAAGTTATACATTTCATAGTTTAAATTCGTAAATATAGCCGATTCTTGCTTCTGTTTTTAGAAGAAATTTTAAAAGGTTTTTATTTCAAAATAATGTTTGAACCTTGAAATAAGAATATATTCAATCTATTGACATATGTTCGTGAACTTTTATGTAGCAGTGTCTGCATTTGTTTTATAGAGAATAAATTTACCCATTTGAACTTTTTCAAAGTTGTTTGTCTTATAACATATGAGCTTCGCGTGGTGATATAGTTGTATTCATTGTTGGTGGAAAATTCTGTCATTCGGTTTGATGATTCGCGATTTTCTATTTGCAAAAGAGAAAGAAATAATGGCCAATTCTTGTCGGATCATTATGGGTAAGAATTATTAGAAAACTCCTTTTCAGTTTCCAATAATGAAAGAGAAAGTATATGTTTCATAGTTTAGAAATTTAGTCGATTCTTGTTTTATGTCTATAGGAGAACATTAAAAAAGGTTTTATTTCAGCGGTAATGTTTGCACCCCTTGAAATAAAACGCATCCACTCTATTGACGAATATTCTTGAACTTTAATGCCGTGCAGTGTGTGCATTTATTTTATAACAGTTAAATTTTACTCCATTCGGACTTTTTCAATGTTGTTTTCTAATGTGCCTTCTGCAGTGATGTGTCTATGTTCATTGACATAGGAGACATTTTGTCATTGGGTTTGAGAATTTTATACAAACCAGAATGAAATAGTGGCCATTTCTTGTTGGATCATTATGGATTAATTATTTGGAGAATCTTTCAGTTTCCAATAATGAAGCAGAAGTTATACTTTTCATAGTTTAGAAATTTAGTCGATTCTTCGATGTTTAAAGAAGAACTTTTAAAAGCTTTATTTCAAGGTTATGTTTGCACCTTTAAAAAAGAATGTATTCAGCATATTGACGAATGTTCATAAACTTTTATGCAGCGAGGGCATTTCTTTATAGAGGTTAAATTTACCCATTTGGACTTTTCAATGTTGTCTTATACGCGTTCTGTGGTGAAGTGATTATATTCATTGATGGCGGAAAATTCTGTCATTTGGTTTGATGATTTGCGAATTGTATGCAAAAACCAGAACGAAGTGGCGAGCAATTCTTGATGGATCTTAATGTATTGAATTATTTGAAAACATTAATGGTGGCCAATTCTTTCAATTTCAATAATGAAAGAATTGGTCATAATCTTAACCTGTCAAGAAGTTATACATTTCACAATTTAGAAATTTGTAAACACAGTGGATTCTTGTTTATGTTTAAAAAGCAACTTTTATTTCAGGTAGTGTTTATTCCGTGAAATAAGAATATTCAATCTATTGGTGAATGTTCGTGAACTTTTATGTTGTGAGTGTATTTATTTTATAGCACATAAATTTACCCATTTGGACTTTTCAATATTGTTCTCTGATGCGCGTTATGCGGTGATGTAGTTATGTACATTGATGATAGCAACTTCTGTCATTCTTTTATATTTGCTTTTTGGTTTGTCGCTCTACGGTCATTTTGTGCACACTTTAATTAGACCGGTATCTACAGTTTAACGAGACATTCGGTTTTGATGATTTGCAAATTTTATGCAAATCAGAACAAATGGTGGCCAATCCCTTATTGGATCATTATGTATTCGTATTATTTGAGCACATTGATAGTGACCTCAATTCTTTCAATTTCTAATAATGATGCAGAAGTTATATTTATTTCATAGTTTAGAAACTCATAAATACAATCGATTCTTGTTTGTGTTTTTAAGAGTAACTTCTTTATTTAAAGGTAATGTCTGCGCCATGAAATAATAATGTATTCAGTTTATTGGCAAATGTTGTGAGTGTATTTATTTTACAGCAAATTTTTTACCCATTTGGACTTTTTCAATATTGTTCCCTGGTGTGCGTTGCGCGGTGATGTGGTTATGTACATCGATGATAAAGGTTTTGGTGCCATTCGGTTTAATGATTCGCGATTTTTTATTCCAAAAACCAGAACGAAATGGTGGCCAATTCTTGATCATTATCGGTCTTGAATTATTAGAAAATTTTTCAGTTTTAATAATAAACAGAAGTTATACACTGAAGTGACAAAAGTCATGGGGATACCTCTTAATATCGTGTCGGCCCTCCTTTCGCCCGGCGAAGTGCAGCAACTCGACTTGGCATGGACTCAACAAGTCGTTGGAAGTCTTCTGCAGGAATATTGAGCCATGCTGTCTCGATAGACGTCCATAATTGTGAAAGCGTTGATGGTGCAGGATTTTGGGCACGAACAGACCTCTCGATGATGTCCCATAAATGCTCGATGGGATTCATGTCGGGCGATCTAGGTGGCCAGATCATTCGTTGGAATTGTCCAGAATGTTCTTTCAAACCAATCGCGAACAGTTGTGGCCCGGTGACATGGCGCGCATTGTCATCCATAAAATCCCATCGTTGTTTGGGTACATGAAGTCCATGAATGGCTGCAAGTGATCTCCAAGTAGCTGAACATAAGCATTTCCAGTCAATGTTCGGTCCAGTCGCACCAGAGGACCAAGTCCATGCCATGAAAAAACAGCCCACACCATTACGGAGCCACCACCAGCTTGAACAGTGCCTTGCTGACAGTTTGGGTCCATGGCTTCGTGGGGTCTGCGCCACACTCGAACCCTACCATCAGCTCTTACCAACTGAAATCGTGACTCATCGGACCAGGCCACGGTTTTCCATTCATCTAGGGACCAACCGATATGCTCACGTGCCCACGAGAGTCGCGCAAGCGATGTCGTTCTGTCAGTAAAGGCACTCGAGTCGGTCTTGCTGGAATAGCCCAAGAAAGCCAAATTTTTCCACACAGTTCTAACAGACAAGTCCCCTTGTACGTCCCATTGATTTCTGCGGTTATTTGACGCAGTGTTGCTTGTCTGTTAGAATTTACGACTCTTTGCAGACGTCGTCCCGGTCTCGGTCGTTAAGTGCAGGCGGTCGACCACTGCGCTGTCCATGGTGGGATGTTATGCCTGAAATGTCATACTCTCTCGGCACACTCTTGACACAGTGGATCTGGGAATGTTGAATTCCTAACGATTTCCGAAATGGCATGACCCATGCGTCTAGCTCCAACTAACATTCCGCGTTCAAAGTCTGTTAATTCCCGTCGTGCGGTCATCATCACGTCAAAACCTCTTCACATGAATAACTTGAACAGAAATGAAAGCTCTGCGAAAGCACTGCGCATTTATACCTGTTCTACGCGATGGTACCATCTTGAAAATTTGCATATTGCTATCCCATGACTTTTGTCACTTCAGTGTACATAGTTATTGAATATAATTTTTATAATGCTAATGTTAAATTTAAAAAAATCCTCTCTCGCTCATGTTTATTTAAGTGAACACGTTAACCTGATATATCTAAAGTGAGAGAAATTAATGTCACAGTAACAATAGATGTAAGAATTTGCTATTTATCTATTGTAATGTGCCATCGAATTAAAAAAAGATACTCAAAATATTTTCAGTACTCAATACACAAAGTAGTCTGAATATTCTGCACAATATTCAATACATGAAGTAGTCGGATTATTCTGCTACAATATTCAATACACGAAGTAGTCTGAATATTCTACTACAATACTCAATATTCAATATTGTAAAATCTTCAGTATTCCAAAATATTCAATAATCTCAACATGGAATACTCAAAATATTCACTATCCTGTACTACAAAATATTAAATACTCAATGCTAATTATTCAAAAAAATATTCAGTACTCAATTCTACAAAATATAAAATACGCGCTCAATACTAAATTCTCATATTCAGTACTGAATGCTACAAAATATTAAGTACTTTCAGTGCTAAATTATCGTATTCAATACTCAATACTACAAGATATTTAATAATCGAAAACATTATCTATTCTCAATATTCAAAAAAAATGAAATGCCTCTCAATAGTCAATACTTTACTTAATATTCAAAACGTTCAATATTCAGTATATAATATCAATACAAAAAAATACTCATTACTCAATGCTCTAAACACTCGATATTCAAAATATTCAGTACTCAATGTTACAAAATATTAAATATTCTCAATTCTAAATACTCATATTCAGTACTCAATACTGCAAAATTTTCAACAATCAAAACACTGTCTCCAAACAAATACTAAAATATTCATTACTTAGTGTTCACAATGTTCAATACTCAAAATATTCATTAGTTAACATTCAATATAAAAATACGCATTACTACTCAAAACATTCCAGTTCTCAATACTCATTTCTCCCATTAATCAACACTCAAAATAAACATTCAAGAAATCTTGAATAGGTCAATTAATTTGTATACGAAAGAACATTTTATCTATCTTAAAATTCGCGCAGCTTTTTGTAAAGAGCTTTTTAATCAGTTCACTCTTTTAACAGTTCCCAGATTAAAGGATTCAAGTGCAAACCACACTATCGGTGGTTCTCGACCCGCGCGAGGGATGGCCGAAAAACAATCCTGCGGAGGGAGCTGGGCGAGACCACAGATCCGGTTCCTGGAAGTAATGGCGTTTTGTTTTCGGCGGGGCGCCCGACCAAAGAGGCCGCCCGGAACCAAGCGGAACTAATCAGTGTCGAGATGGAGCCCCGGCTTCAGTTAACTGTTGCTCCTCACGAACGCCACCTTATTTAGAGGTCGGAATCCTTCATACCGGTGGTCAGCATGTAAAGCTTTTTTACCGCTTGCATTTCACTGACTATTAATTATTACTAAAGCTTCATCATTATCATTTCATTTAATTCATCATTGAAATCTAATTAAGCTATAAATGAGGCGTAATTTTGGATTTAAAAAAAATTAGATTATAGCTACATATAGAAAATTTAGATCTGAACTCAAAACACTTTTGTATGTTTTACCCTCTTATTTGTAGGGACTCTGATATCTCGCCAAAAAAATGATTTATTTATTTTATACTATTTTGAAACAATGAGATATAGGATAATGTTTGGGTTTCTGTAGAATATTATAACGTGTAAACAACTCGAAGGATGGTAAATTAAGTCTTAATGATCATCAATTTTCATAATGGTACTTCAAATATGATGATACTAGGCATTCTATTGCCTGATGGCTGGTGAAGCTAGCGTTCTACGTGGAGCTATGCAACACAGTTAACCCGGCGACACCGTGAATGCTCGCAGGGTTCGAAATCCACTTTGAACTGAGTCTCAGTCTAATATAATAGGCCTGATGGGCCGAGTGGCTAGCACTCTGGTGTTCGGTACCCACGGAAGTCGGAGTCGAGTCTCAGGCGACAAATTCCATGGATGTTTGTAGTGTTTCGGAACCACTTTAAGCCATACGTCCTGGTCCATTGACCGTAGAGCGTTCCAGAGCCAGTCAGCTCTACATTATTCCCAAACTGTAAAGGGGGCCACTCAGCTCAAGGCACGGATGATGGGTGTGTGTGTAGTAGTAATTATTTGTTGTATCCCTCATGGAAGGAAGGAAGAGGGTGCAGCTCCTGTTCTGATGGAGCACCCGTAGGTAGAAGTCGACTTCCGCTCCGTAACGCTCTTATAGTCATATTAGACCGGGAACCTAAGGTTTAAAGTGGATTCCGAGCCACTACAAACATCCACAGCACAGCCGGGACTCTAACCCGAAACTGTCGCACCGAGCGCCAGAGTGCTAGACACTCGGCCATTCAGGCCATGTAGTAGTAGTAGTAGTCTAATATAACCACTGAGAGTAAGGCGGACAATCCTGCCCGTAAAAAGATAACAACATCTCATTTATCCAGAATCTGCCAGCAGGTAGAAGGTTTTGGGGCACATGTAGCTGTCGAGCCATTGAAGAAGACATTATATTTCCGTCCCTAGTTTTAGTGCAATTGCAATTATTGTTGTAAAATGCAATTATATTTTATTTTCAATTGCAATTTATTCAATGTGCAATTGAAAATAAAATTTCCTTAGAAAAAAAAAAAAATCATATATTCCCATTTTAAAACAATTTTATTAGTTTTTATCGAGTTTTTTCTACATTTGTTTGAATTGTTTTTATAATTTACATCGAAATGTTATGAAACAAACACCAACCTATACTTATTTCTCGAAATATTATCTGCAGCGTATCTCAGTGAGAATCCAAACCTGTTCCCCTGCACTAGCTCATGTAACTAGCTTTAATGAATTTCAGTGCAAAAAAAAAAAAATTACTCTTACTAAACAAAAAACTGAAAATCATACATTTCTCATTTTAAGACAGTTTTATTAGTTTTCATTAATGTTTCACAACATTTGCAAGAATTGTTATACAATTTACATCGAAATGTTATGAAACAAACACCAACGTATATTTATTTATCAAAGTATTGTCTGCAGCTTATACCTACAGTGAGAATCCTGTCCCCATGCACTAGCTCATGCTAGCTATCGAATGAATTTAAATTGATTTTTAGATTAATAAAGAACGATGAAAATATTACCTTTTCTTACAGTGCAAAAAGTATATTACACTTACTAAACAAAAATTAAAACTCATACATTCAAATTTAAGACAATTTTATTAGTTATTACAAATTTACATCGAAATGTTAGAAGACAAACACCAATTTATACTTTTTTATTAAAGTATTGTCTGCAGCTTATAGCACCAGTGAGAATCAAGTGGCCTGATGGCCAATTGGCTGGCACTCTGCCCTTTTGTACTATAGATTCAGTTTCGAATCCTGGAAGTAGCATAGATGTTTGTTTGTGGTTCGGAATCCATGTTAAACTGTAGGGTCCTGTCTAATTAGCTAAGTGTGCTCAAAATGACTAGAGCAACTAAACCAAACAAGTGAGAATCAAACCTGTTCTCATATACTAGCTCATGCAAGCTCTCTAATGAATTTAAGTTGATCATTAAATTAATTAAGAACGAGGAAAAAAAAATTGCATTTCCTTACAATGCGGAAAACAAAATTGAGTACTAAACAAAAACTAAAAATTCTACATTCCAATTTTAAGACAATTTTTACTAGTTTTCATCAAAAAAACTTTCCAACATTTCCTTAGATTGTTATTGCACTCTACGTCGATAAAACAACCCTTTAGCGACCCAAAACACAAATCTAATTCGAAATAACTCACAGTGAGGAAATGAAATACTCGCATCTCTACTCAACGAAAAAGAAGAATTTGAAAGAAAACTATACACTGTATCCTATTTCTTCTGGAGAACTTTAAATGCGAAGGTCACCCTTCACCAAAAGGAAGCTACACCCTACCAAGAGAATCGTGCCAATTAACTCACTTCGCTTCACAGAAAAAAAGTCGGTAGGCGTGTTCCTTCTCGAAAAACTTCATGTAAATCGTCACTCCGCATAAATCTGTCTCGATTTTGACTTAACCTCGACTTGGCCTCTTCTTAAATCTTTTCCAGTTTTAGAGCAAAAATGTGGATGGCGAGTAACCCTAACCGTGACTTTTCACTTTTATTTTCCTGGTTTATTCCGCCAGGCTAGCTGCCAGGGCGTTGGCTTCTTGGCGTATCAGTCAGCCGGGGCTTGCCTGATGTCGATTTATTGGGGGTGCTGCCCCTGCATTTGTGACATGCATGCTGTCGGCAGTGAGTTGTTCTCACTTGGGCTGTTGGAGAGATGGGCTTGAATGCTTAATAGCGATCTAGGCAAGGCTTGTGTTTAGATCTTTAAAAGGATTTGTTTTCACAAATTTTAGAGCCGTAAATTTATAATTTGAAGTCATTCACTGCTGTAATAGTAGATGTATAGCAGACTGAAAGGTACACAAGCTATACCGAAGAAGGGGAGAAACTGTTACAATTCACCTCTTTTTGTCATTGATATCTGAAATGAACACTCCCAGGAATAATCTTTGGAAATTCTTCTTTCCAAAGAAGAAATTTTTCCCAGTTCCAGGCACTCCATGCTCAACCAATTATAATATATTTCATATATCGATACAATAACGTACAGCCTGAGTAAAAACTTTAAGGCCAGTAAAATTTTTGAGAAAATGTAAAATGAAATAAAAAGGGATTAAAATAATATTAATTATTAAAGTTCATTGATAAGAAATAAATGCTATAAACATAATTTGTCAATACATAATTATGAGAAACATGTGGTTATTTATAAAGTTAGTATTTCTGCCTGAGTAAAAACTTTAAGGCCACCAGTCATTTTTTAAAAATAAATATAATATAATCGTATAATTACCATTGCAACTACTAGCTTGTGACAACGCTGCAATTTTCATATTTGTCATACGTTTCTTCAGTATTGGTGATCTTTGTGAAGATGGCGAAGGGTAAGAAGTTAACTGATCGTGAAGAGGACGGATCGAAGCTTTGTCTTCAACAGGAAAGAGTAGTCGTGCTATTGCGATAAAGATAGGAAGATCAAAGACGGTAGTCAACATTATTTTAAAATTGAAAGACATTTATGGTAAAAAGAATACTGGGGGAAGACCTAAAGCTTTGTCCTCGCGTGATGAAAGAAGAGTTTGCCAACTTGCATCTACTGAAAAGTACTCAACCAGGAAACTGATTCCGACGACAGATTTAAAAGTTTGTCAAAAAACGATTTATAACACAATTAGAACGTCTGGAAGGTACACTTATACAGCAAAATTGACTAAGCCTCAGTTACTGCAGAAACACAGAGCGTTTGAACTTTGACCAGAAAGTCATGACCTGGGACAACCAATGGAAAGAAATGATTTTTCTGATGAAAAAAAATGGAATTTGATGGACCAGATAAGGAATTTCTACTGGCATGATATAAGAAATGAAAAAGAAATATTCTCCAAAGCGCCGGTCAGGTGGAGGGTCTATCATGACTTGGGGCTGTTTTTCTTACAATGGTGTGTGGCTCAATTGTATTCGTTTTTCATAGAATGAATTCACAGGATACCAAAATGTCTAACAAATCATCTTTTGCAAATGCTGAATGTCTTGCTATAGAAAATTGGAAATATCCAGCAAGACAATTTTGCAATCTATTCTTGAGTAACAGCACAAAATTGGTTACAAGTCAACAATGTTGAAACTGTGAAATGGCCAGCTAGATCCCCTGACCTCATCCCAATCAGAGAAACCTTTGGGCTGACTTAGCACGAAGTTTATGCAAATGAGAGACATTTTACATCAACAACAGAGCTGGAAATCTACTATCGAAGATGAATGGTATAAACCGACCCCACCCTTTGTCAAAAACTCGTTTCATCCATGAAAACAAGAATATTTGAAGTAATTCAGTAATGGCTACTACACAACCTTCTAAGAATTTGTAATTTTTTCTTAGATATTATTTTCTATGTTGGCCTTAAAGTTTTTACTCAGGCTCAAATATTCATCTGTGCATTCTGTAATATTTTCTAATAATAAAATATTTGCAAATTAATTTTCTAGTTTTTTTAATTTTATTTAATCTCAATAATTATCAATCAAATGGTATTTTAATTCCTCAGTTTAAATGTTTCCATTTTCTCAAAAATGTCTACTGGCCTTAAAGTTTTTACTCAGACTGTATATCAAGCAGTTCTTTTCAAATGGCATGCTCGTTAATTTGAAATCATTCATTGCTGGAATAGTAAATGTATATTAGACTGAACGGTATACAGTCTGCACCGAGGAAGGAACTGTTACAATTCACCCCTTTTTGCCACTGATTTTCGGAATGAACACTCCAGGAATGATCCTTCCAGGAATTCTTTCAACCAAAGACAAGATTTTTCGTAGATTTATTGTGTCTATCCTCTGTATAGACATGGTAACTTTCAATACAATCTTGATTAGCAGGTTTCGAATCGATGTTTCTTATCTATTAGGCTATTACAAAGATGCTCGTTACATCAAACATACATTAACAATTCCATAAGGAAAATGATTATTGACCTTTGATGATTGCAAATTTTGCCATATGGAATGGATTTTAGCCATGTGGTGGTTTCATATGGAAGTTGGTTTTAGAAATTTTAGGATTCATTATGGAAAATGTTTTAACCATTTGATAATTTCATATGAAAAATGACTTTAGACTTTCGATAATTCGTTATGGAAAAATGGTTTTAACCATTTGATGATTTTACATTAAAATGGTTTTAGTTTTGAGGATTCCATGTGAAAAACATCCCTAGAAAGGGAAGTCTGTAATCCCTAAGGGGGTGGATTAGGGAGTGCCTTCCATCAGTTTTTCCGTTGGGTGGTAAGATAGAAATAAAAATAGCTCCGCTGTCCAACAGGTAAAAAGTCCAACATCCGTGGTAATAGTAATCCTTCTCCTCAGGATACGACAACAACAACATATGAAAAATATTTTCATAAGGAATCATTAAAGAGGCTAAAACCATTTTGATAATTCTGTGCAGAAATGGAAAAGGAATTATCAAAAGGTTAAAATCTTCACATCATCCTTTTAATTTTTGTCATGTTATTATAGCTAGTGTATGGTCGTTGCTGGGAGGCTAGAGCCCTTATGAGCTAAACATGTCACTATGAGATTTCCTTCTTTTCTCATTGTTCGTTTCTGTTTTTATATTCCTAGTGTTCTTTTGATTTTATTGCTTATTGTAACATGCTATTGGAAATAAAAAAACAAATAGTGGGCAGGAAATTTTTGGTTCATATTTACCGGAAGTGCTTCAATTTCAGTTGATGTTTTAAAATGGCAACCCAGTGGCTCAACCCTAGGTAAAAGCGTTCCTCTCCGCATTGAAATTCAGGCTGTCTAGGTGAAATTTTTTCTTATAATATACAAAATTACTCCCAGTTACACTTAAATGTATGTTGCAATTGTTACTTATTCCATTTGGTAGTCATCTAGACCAAACCCACAAACCCATATGGATTCATGATTGAAGAGAAAGGGGCAGTTTCTGTTGGGATTTAGCACTCGTAGTTAGATGTCTGATTTGGCTCGACTGCTAGACTGCCAAAGTTCGAGAATTATCATTTCTTCCCCTACTCTTTTGATCTTTCCTCGTGGAGACTTCCTGGACTTTTATTTAGTGTGTATGAACTTTTCATACTCTACATAGAAGACAAAAACCAGTAGAAAAACACAAGAAAAGTAAAAAATAAAATGGGTGAGGACATATTCAGAAGCACTATAAATATATATAACAAAGTCATAACAGTATTTAGTATACATAAATTTTCATGTGCTATGAAGTGAGTTCTATATGAGAATATCATTTTATATACATATATATCAGAAGAAAATAAAACTACAGATACAGTAAAAAAAAAATTAAAATCCCATACAATATATTAGTATATAAAAACAAGGTGCAGAGGAACAAATAAGTTGTTCAGGAAATCAGCGAAAACAATAATTATAGTAGCTTTATCAATTTAATAATATATATATATGGCTATTGGCTATTGTATATATATATACATATATATATATGTATATATATATATATATATATATATATATATATATATATATATATATATATATATAAAATATATATATATATATATATATATATATATATATACAATAAAATAGAAAATATTCAATATAATATCGTTAAGCTTTGCACTGATATTCAATAAAAAAACAATGTTCATTAAATATGGACGAATAATTATATAATGATGCTGTAAGCTCATGCATTTTGTGTCCTCAGAAGATTCCAAAAGAAAAATTACTAAGATGAAAATTTCCATGTCCTTTGTGAAACATTCAATTCCATTTTTCGAAATCAAATATACAAGTCCAAATTCAGAATATATAAAATAGCCCTAAATCCTCCAATATCCTGGTGAAAGTTTTTATTACTATACAGCATACGCTATTGGTATAACGTAAAAATATTATTTATAATAATAATGCTGTAAAATATACATTTTGTGTCCTTAGAATATTTCAAAGAGAATTATTAAGCAAAAAATTGTCATCCCTTTGGAAACATTCAATTCCATTTTTCTAAATCAAACGTATAAACCCAAATCCAGAGTATATATATAATGTCCTAAATCCTCCAATGTTCTGGTGAAAGTTTCTCGTATGGTATTGGTATATCGTATAATATTGTTTAATAATAATGCTGTAAAACCATACATTTTGTATCCTTAGAAGATTCAAAAGAGAAATTATTAAGCCTAAAAATTTCCATATCTTTTGGAAAATTCAATTCCGCTTTTCGAAATAGAATGTATAAACCAAAATTCAGAGCATATAAAATGTCCCTAAATCCTCCAATGTTCTGGTGATCATTGGCTTAGGATTGGGTCAACTCTTGATCGAAGGGTAAAGTCCCATGTCAACGATCAGGAGTCAATTTATCCCCACCCCACCTTGTCCATGTCGTGCCCCGTTAGCCTGACATCTGTTCAGGGGCCGACCCCCTGTTTCCAGCCCCGAGGGTGCCCCAAGCCCATTTCCATAATGGCTTTCTCGCAACCCCTGTGTTCTAGAAGCGTTTGACAGTCAATACTTGATGTCACTCCTCCCCCTAAAGGTCAGCATGTTATGGGCCATAAAAATAACTGGGCTGCGATCGGGTGGATTTTGCATTAAACGGGTGTTAATCGATTGAAAGATTAGTGATTGATTTTTTGAGGGGTTACAGTAATTGAATTGGTAAGCTGTGAATAATAAAAACAGCTAAAAACGTTGAATGTAGAGATAAATAAATAATTACACAGGAAAATAAAAAAAAGTACGCTATGTTTACTTAATTTGTTAAAAATATTTTTATATAAAAAAATTAAAGTGAAAATAATTAAAGTAAAAAAAAATTAAAATAAAACTAATTAAATAAAAAGTAAAAAAAAAATGTACAGATGAAAGTTATGCATGTCAAAATAAACAAAAAAATTTTTAAGTAGAAAAAAATTATGCAGAAAATAAAAAAATATATCATGCATACTTAAATTTATTTAATTTTTTTTTTATTATAAAAATGAAAGTAAAAAAAAAAAAAAAAAAATTCATGACAGCAAAAAAAAATAAATAAATAAATAAAAAAAAAAAATACTAAATTTATGTAAACTGATTTAAAAAAATTTCTTTTACTAGATTTACTATTTTTTTCTTTACTAGGTTTACTAATTTTATTAACAAAATTTTTGCTTTAGTTATAAAGATGAAAAAAAATTACACATGAATAATTCATAAAATAGAATAATTAAATGCTAAAACTTTTTAAATTACATTATGAGTGAAGAAATTAAAATTGTTATATTCACAATACTAATATATAATCTAATAATCAGGTCGATTATTTAGTTGAAAGTATAAAAATCTTCCATTAGTCAAATTTACACATAAATTGTAAATCAAAACATTGCAATGTTTTTAATAGGTTGAGAAGATTAAAAACTGACATTGGTATTGTTGTTGTCATCGTATCTCTTGAGATAAAAAAAAATCAAATATCATGGTGCGCAGGAATAATGTTGGCCTTGTTGGTTGCCAGCTCGGAGTATAAATCCTCTTCCGAGGGATGGTCCAGACAATGCATGACGGCTGCAACAGCTGGACAATCAAAAACAGGATGAGGAGTAAGTTCGACATCAGGGCTGCTGCTGCTGCCCCATTTTTGGTATACTTTAATGCCATCAGTAGAAAATTTCATATTTTTTGTGGTGCTTCATCCTTAATCTTGTGAGAGTAGGGGCTGCTTCTACATCGACATTGAGTTCAGTAATTTGGTATTTGGTTTTGATCTTAGAGGGAATTATAAGTTTAGATTATTCTGCCAAGGCATTTGCGTCTGCAATGGAAATAGGAATGGCAGTCTAATCCAGACTTCTGACATTCTTTATCAAAGAATTTGGAATTTATTAGCATTTTTGATAAGTAATTTCTATTAAATTGTAATATTTTAAACCATTTTGCTAAGTTCACGCAGTTGAGAAAGTTACAAGAAGCTAGATTAGTGATCCACGTGATATGAAACCATTTCGTATCTTTGTGGTTGTATTTAATGTCTTAGTGGTAGCCATTTAGATTGAAAGGGCTGAGGTTCACATCTTACACTAAATGATTTCAGAAATGAACAGGCTCGATAGCAATTGCAACAATGTGTATAAACATCTGGTATTGACGTGTTTTCATAAGAATTGATAGCTGTCTGGTAAGAGCTTTCCTGATTTCCTACCATATCAGAAACAAATTCAGGAGTTTATCCTTAAAACTCCCTGAAAGCAATGTATTCTTTTCATTAATAATCAGTGGGCTATTTTTGTATACATGAATGAAACACAAGGCTTACCGATGTAAAATAGTGTACAAGAAAATGCATCTCGTGTCTTAAAGACCTTGCCTCAAAGGGTAAGTATATGGCTCTGCACTGAATCCCAGAATATTGTGGGATCCTGGGTAGCAAGAAGGTGGATTCTCTTGCCAAAAAAGAGCAACCATCACCAAACCTTTTGTAAAGACATCTCTTTCCACTGTATGAAACTAGTGATCCGAGACTTTTACCTTAACACTCTATCATCAGACTTTCCGCGAAGACAACTCATCTAAAACCTGGTTTAACTTTATTTTAAATATCCCTGATCAGCCCAAGTTTAAAGCAATTGCCCTTTTCAAACTCCTGACTGGCCATGATTGTTTGGCCAATCACCTTTTCCGAATGATAATATTTAAAAATTCAAAATACTGCTGCAATTCTGCTCATGATCTGCAATCTTGGAGAGGACATGGATTCATCCCACCTTCCTGTCTGCCCTGCACTTGTTTCCTCTACTGTGTAGGGTCGTTACTGGGAGGCTAGGGCCCTTATGGACTAAACATGTCACTATGTGATTTCCTTCGTTTCTCGTTGTTGGTGTTTTTATATTCTTTGTGTTCTTTTTAATTTATTGCTTATTGTAGCCTGCCGTTAGAAATAAAAAAATAGTGTGCAAGAAATCTTTAGTTCAAATTCACTGGACGTGTTCGTTGCTGTTGCTGTTTTCAGAAACGGCAACTTGATGGCTAAATCTAATATAAGGCTTCTCACGGTAAAATTCAGACTGTCTAGTGTGAGTTTTCTTTTTATGAGATAACAATTCCTGCTAGTTACATCTAAATGTCTGTTGTTGTTACTTATCCCACTTGGCAGTCCTCTAAATCAAGCCCACGAACCCGTATGGACTCATGGTTGAAGGGAAAGGGTGGAACAGCTTCTGTTGTGTTGGAGTACCCGTATGTAGAAATTTGACTTGTCTCCGATGAAGCTCTACAGTCATATGAGACAGGGAACTACGGTTTAAAAGGGATTCCGAATCACTACAAACAGCCATGGTACCTCCGAGACTCTAATCCGAAACCTGTGGCACAGAGCTCCAGACACTTGGCCATTCAGGCCCTCCTGAATGTCTTCTAGAAGGCAATGTCAGAATCGTCCATCGTTGGACAATTTAGCACATACATCAGTGAAATATGAATTCCACTGTCATTAAAAATAATGCAGGCAAAAAATGGTGATCCGTTTGATCACTGAAAAAATGAATAAACATTTTTTATAATAGATTATGCTGTCACTGTGATTTAGAATATTTTAATTAATTCGTTCCTTCTTTTGAAAATATAAAAAGTGCGAAACAATAAAAAATAATAGTGCACGACTTCGCCTACAAACTTTAAAAATAATACAGGAAAAAATAGTTATGTTAGCTTGTGATCAATTTGAACATTGAAAATACGAATAAACCCTTTGTTTTTTATAGTAGATGATGGTCTACAATTTTGATGTCATAGTGATTTAGAATATTTTAATTAATTTGTTCTTATTTTTGAAAATATAAAAAATAAAACTACAAAAAATAATAGTGAATGAAAAAAAAATAATAATAGTGCACCATTTCGCCTGCAGACTTCAAAACCTTTTGGAACCATAACTTCTACTAACACTTCCCTTCTACATATAATGCACACACCTACAAAATCCCGATTGCATTCGAACCCATGGCAGAAACTCAGAATTCTGATCATTCACCGCTCAGTTACACAATCTGCACTAATCTTCTGTGATTTGTTCCAGTAGGGGGAGGATATGATCCGATTCCAAATCCACCCCTCTGATCCCATAAGGTTCTTCGGTTATTTCCTTTATGGGAGATGGAGAGCGGAGGGGGTTTTGAAGATTATTCGCAAAACGATACGGGGCCATACGCTCAAATGGAATAGATATCTTCGATAAGAATCAAAAGCTGCTGCAGTTGCTTCTGTTTAGAATTTCTTTTTTTCTGTTGTGACAGCTGTAGTTGTGTTTTTACTATTGGGATACGGTTGCAGTTAGAAGTTCACGCAGACGATAGTTTTTGGTGTGATTGTGTTTTGAAATGGCAGGTGAAAGATGTTGCTGAAAGATTACGATATGTATATCATTGTTTGTATTTAGATGTCGTTTTAGTTTCAGAAGATAATTTAGAAAGATAATATTTTTCTGAAGAATTATCTATGTGTTACTTGTCTTGCCTCAAATATTTGAAAAATAAACAATGCATCGGATTTTTGTAAATATATTTAAAAAAAAAAAAACATTTGTTAAATCTTTTAGCAAATTTATATATGCCTTTTAAATCACTATGCTGATTTTTTGAAAGCTTCGTTTCTGATTTCTTAAAGAGGTAGTATTTTGCTTAATAGATTATCTCATAAAAAATCTCAATTTCAATTATTAATACTTTCAAATTAGAAACAGTATCTCAATTTCAAAGGTTAATGGTTTCAAATAATTAGAAATTATTAATACTTTCAAATTAGAAATAGTATCTCAATTTCAATGATTAATACTTTCAAATTAGAAATAGTATCTCAATATCAAAGATTATTACTTTCAAATTAGAAATAGTATCTCAATTTCAATGATTAATGCTTTCAAATTAGAAATAGTATCTCAATATCAAAGATAAATACTTTCAAACTAGAAATAGTTACTTTAAAAATATTTTTATAGGATTAAACGATCTTAATATTATAATCAGAGTTTTTTAATTTTAAAAATATCATAGAATATTCTATCTTGGATATAACATTAAAATTAAACAAACTATAACGGCATTTATAATAAAGTCATTTTAAATGTCCATGAGTGTTTTTGCACATAAATAAATGAATAACTAAATAAAATAAAATAAATTTAAAAAAATAAAAGAATCGATAACATAGCAATTTAAAAATATTTTTAAAAAACACAACATTTTTTACATTTTTTAGCAAATTTATGCATACCTTTTAGTTAATTATTATGTTGAAGTAGTATTTTGTTTATAGATTATCTCATATAAAAGTTTCAATTTATAATACTTTCAAATTAGAAATAGTTACTTTAGGAATATTTTTATAATATTAAACGATCTTAATATTAAAATCAGAGTTTTTATTTTAATTTTAAAAATTGCATAGAATATTAAAATTAAACTTGCATATTATAACGGCATTTATAATGAAGTCATTTCAAATGTCCGTGAGTTTTTTTTTTTTTTTTTTGCAAATAAATAAATACAAATAAAAATAAAATAAAATAAATGCAAATAAATAAAAAAAAATCGATAACATAAGAATATAAAAATATTTTTCAAAATATAACATTTGTTACATTTTTTTTTAACAAATTTATGCATGCCTTTTACATCATGATGTTTTTACAGCTTAGTTATTTTTAGAATTTTGTTTTATAGATTATCTCATAAAGAAAGTTTAAATTTCAAAGATTATCCTTAGTAGTACTTTCAAATTAGAAATATTTTTATAGGATTAAACGATTTTAATATTAAAGATCTTAATATTAAAATCATTGTTTTGTTAATTTTTAAAATTTCATAAAATATTCTATTACAGATATAATACTAAAATTAAAATTACATATTATAATGACATTTATAATGAAGTCATTTTAAATGTCAGTGAGTGTTTTTGCAAATAAATAAATGAATAACTGAATAAAATAAAATAAATATAAATATAAATAAATAAAGGAATCAATAACATAAAGATATAAAAGACAAATTTTAGAAATTAAATTAAGAAAAAGTTTAAACTATAATATTGAAAAATTCAAATTCTAAAAAACATTTGATTATGTATTGTAAATTCACTTTAAAAAATGATATATTTTTTATTTATTTATATAAATATATATTTTGATTTAATTGAGATTCATTTATTTTGGTAATTTTTATTCGAAGGAAATATAATCATATCTAATTTCAAAAGGCCACAGTTTTATTTGACATCACTGAAAAATATTTTATATTTCAATTACCATTCCAGATCACAGAATCACTTTTCCAATAGTCTTTTAATATAACATTAAAATTAAACTTGAATATTAAACGCCATTTATAGTAAAGTCATTTTAAATGTCAGGAAGGGTTTTTTGCAAATGAATAACTAAATAAAATAAAATAAATATAAATATAAATAAATTAATAAACAATAAAATAAAATAATATATACATAACTAAATAAATAAACAATAAAATAAATATAAATGAATAAGAGAATCAATAAATGAGAAATAAACTAAATTAAGAATAAGTTTTAAATTATAATAATGAAAAATTCAGATCCTAAAAAAAATTTGAATGTGTATTATAAATTCACATTAAAATCAAATATATTTTATTTATTTATTTATATAATTATTTATTTATATAATTATTTATTTTTATTCAATTTAGTTTCATTTTATTTTTTGTAATTTTTACTTAAAAGGAAATAGAATCCATCTAATTTCAAAAGGTCACGGTTTTATTTGAGATTACTGAAAACTATTTTAAACGTCAATTACCATTTTCGATGCGGCTTTACTTTTCCAATATGCTTTCAATAATTTTTGGAAAACGTGAAGTTTGTTGACTTTAATTTTTCCAATTTCCTTCAAATCAAAATTCTATCAATAAATAATTTGATCTTATTTTTTTAACTAACCGGGTTTTCTCAAACCCATTTAATTTGGTAGTTAAGAATTCCAGATATATAATTTTTATTATAAGTTCACATTTTACTGTAGTAGTCAATTACTAATACTTTATTTTCCAAATTAATGACGAATTTTCATTTTTTATAAAAAGAATTAAGTAAAAGTTGTCTATTTTAAAAAAAAATTTTTAAATTTGTAATGCAATCTTTTAAAAAGCGAAAAGTAATCATTGCGAATATATGTGTTAAAACAACGACAACAAAAAATTTTACCCTATGTTGTTAATAAACATCCGCCTATAAACAATCACAAAAAGGTTAGATATTTTCAGAAATATATCGCGCAAAATAAAATGCCAAAAAAACATAAAGAAAAATTATTATTTTTTTAACCAGGTTAAGGATCTCTTAAACCCAACGATCTCATTAATTTCTTTGCAAATTCTGGCAACATGATGACGATGAAAGTTGAATATATTCATGGCATAAGAGTGGAATGATATTTTCAAATCATATTTTTTTTTCGTTCTTTTTTTTCTTGCAACCACCAACTTCCTCATTTTACTCATATACAGATCTCGAAGTTCTGTAACCGCATGATGGTTGGTCACGACTATCTTAAAATGCAATAGGAACTTCTGCCAAGCCAGCAAAATAAAAGTAAAAAAGTTTCACTGCAACCGTATATTTATACCGCTGTCTTTTGTTCAAGATTTTCGCCGGTCCAATATTTTCCCCTCCCCAAAATGCCACATCTTTCCAGAGACATGAAATCGGTTGATGGTCTGGACCTAGATCGTGTAGTCCACCCTCCCACCCCTGGCTGCCCCCGAAAGGAGGTTGAACCTTGCCCAAGAAAATAGTTTAATAAACAAGCGGTGGAACGTTTAGGTGTGATAGTTTTATTCCCTTAAAAATCTGAGTGTAATGGTTCCATTATGGCTTTTCTTTCGTCTAGACAAGTCCAGTTGGTGATCTCTTTTGGTTTTGGTTTTGTTTGGTTTTTCATTTAATCTAAATGTCTCTGTTCCTAAAAGGCCAATGGCCCAAAAGTAATAAGAAATCTTTTTTTAACGAGTTTAATTATTACTACTTAAAGAAAGTAACGATTATTTATGGTCTTGTTTTAATAAGTTTTTTTGAATGGGCATGAGAAAATGGGATAGCATTTCGAATTCTTTATTTTCTGAGAACTAAGCTGCAAAGCTTAAAAGGAATTCAGACATTTTTTTATTTACTTTTTTTTTGGAAAATGAATTCAGTTTTGGTAAAGTCCTAAGCTTTTAACACAAAGTAGAATTAAAAAATAAAAAAGGTTAAAATAATAACTGTTTTGCAATCCAGACATTGTTATTTTTGCTTTTAGATATAAATCAGTTTATCGAGTTATAAAAATAATCTTTTATTTATTATTTTCATTACTATGGGATAACTATAAGATACATTTAGAAGTTGTTTTTCGAAAATTGTGAATTACTTATTAGCATAATAAAAATAAACTATAATGTTAGTTTATGGTCATTTAAGAGATTATAAATTTGATTTAATGCATGGTATAGAACTATATCATGAAATTGGGTTAATAAGTAAAAATGATTATAGAATGAATATTAACAAAAATAATACAACATCCTTATAATAATTTTATATTAAGGATATTTTTATATCAAATATATGTTAACGATCTTTTTGTATTTGGAATAATTTTTTAATGTAGAATGTTCTGTTTAATACGGAGAAGTTAAGTCAGATATTAGATTAGATTAGGAGATAGTGAATCCTTCAACGGCCAGCCAGCGTGTTCGTTCCAAATAGTGTAGCCGTAGTATAACAGGGTCTTTCTTATATAGTTCGGTTAATGCTGAATCTGCTATATATATATCTGTCATTCTGGAATGCCTGCCATTGTTTTGAATGGGCTATATATCTGAATGTCAAAGTATTCGCGTTCGAAACACTGACATATTTTATTTAATTCTTTCTAACTTGTATTAATTTTTAATTATTGGTATTAAAGTTGTCTTAAATCAATTACAACGAAGTTAATTAATGAAGAAGAAAAGTTAATACTTAAAATTTATCTTAAAGAATAAAAAAAAAAAATTGGCCAGCAATATATGTGACGCCCTGATGGCCGAGTGACTAGCTCTCTGGCGCTTGGTGCCACAGGTTTCGGGTGGCTGGACCTCGTTTGTAGAGCTACTTAAACCGCAGGTCCCGGTCTAATATGACTGTAAAACATTGATCGTAGGGTTGGCAACAATACCTCTTCAAAGGGAAACATCTTTTGTCTCGAAATCTGCCAGTAGGCAGATGGCCATACAGACAGCCAACAACAACTTTCCTTCTGAAGAAGCTGCGGTTTCAGATTTTTCAATTCTTTAACTGTCAGATCATGGCAGGGTTTACACATTCAATTAAAAACATAAAGTCCTAATTTATGAACTACCTTTTACCTACCGATTTTAGAGAAGTCGAGGAATGACCGTGATAAATAGTCATAAAATATCGCCAAATATAGCAATTTTGGCATCCAAACTAAGCAATGTTAGAGAGAAAGAGTATCTATATAAAATAAATAGATGTTTTATATTGATTTTATAGCGAGTTATTCATCCTAAAGACATATAACGTGTTCAAAATTAAAGACTTTTTTAAAAATTGAAAACATTTAAGCGATTGCTTTCATTAAGCGAAATTGTCATCCATCTGGCAAATAATTCGAATGTAGTAAACCTTTTAAAATTCAATTCTAAGCATACAGTTTAATAACTAAGTTTCATATTTGCCTTAAAAAATGAGATGGAAAAAGGCATTGAAATCAATACATCATTACATTATCAGTCAACTTACCCGCCAAACTCATTTCAGATTTTTTTTTATCACACCCTTTTTTTTTTCGATAAAAAAACAAAAACAATATCCGTTTAAATATCGATTATTTTTTTTTTATGTAACTGAGTTCATAATTCGATTTTAGAGATAAGTCGATGAATACCCGTGAATTATTTGGTTAGGTATTCCCTTGCTTTCTCTTTACATGTATTATGTATTAACGATGTAAATGTTCATTTTACATTTTGTTTGCAATTTTTAATTTTTATTTTAATGCAATTAATATATATTTAATTTATCTTAATATACGTAAAGTTATATTAAATGTTTTTAGTTATTTATGGTACATGTAATTTTTTACGATTTAAGATTTTAATTATTATTAGTTATATATAATTTATTATTATTGGTACTTTTTATAAATGATTATTATACAATATTTAATTATATAATATATTATAATATAATTATATGTTATTCATCAATCGGTTTTAAAGATAACTCTAGGAATACAAGTGAATTATTTGATTAAGTATTCCTTTACTTTTTCTTTACATGTATTAGATATTAGCTATGTAAATGTTGATTTGCACATTTTATTTGCAATTTGTAATTTTTGGTTAATGGCATTTTTAATATATTTCTAATAAAAGTATCATCTTAATATACATAAGTATTGTCTACATTAATTGTTTTTAGTTATTTATGTTACATATATTTTTTACTATTTAAAACTTTAATTATTGTTAATTATATGCAATTTATTATTATTGATTACATATAAATTATTATTAAATATTATTTAATTGTTTATGTTATTCATAACTCGATTTTATAGATAAGTCGATGAATACCCGTGATTATTTGGTTAGGTATTCCCTTTCTTCTTTTCATATGTATTATACACTCAAGAGCCAAAACATTATGACCACCTGTCAATAACGAGTTGGCCCACCTTTGGTGCGCAACACAGCTTCAACCCGCCTTGGCATGGATTAATACCACCACTTAATACCAGTTAAATACCACTTCCACCTGATCACGTGCCTTCCACGCCATCCAGGCGAGTTCATTGCAAAATGTAGGGGTGGTCATAATGTTTTGGCTCTTGAGCGTATATTAACGATGTAAATGTTGAGTAGCACATTTTATTCGCAATTTTTAATTCTTATCTTACATATTATTCTGCCTTTGGGACAAGTGAACTCCAATAATCAATATATTAAATAACTAAACAGATGTGTGGGTCGATCTGAGCTTTCTGGTGATTTATAATAATTGAAATATATGAGTCTGCATAATATATAGAGTATACCGTTCTAATGGTTAATTCTGATTTGAAATATCTGCGTAACAAGGGCAACATTTATATAATTTCATGGAATGCTACTTATGGGGGACGTCTGCATGAAACCTAAATCTGAGCCTAACACCCACTTAATCTTGGTTTAATGTGTATAATGTATTAACAATGTAAATGGTGACTTATACATTCATTTTCAGCTTCTAACAGCTAATTCATCTTAATATACATAAAATATTATCTGCATTTAATGTTTTTATTTATTTGGTATGAATAATTTTTAAGTTATTACTTATATATAAATTATTATTATATATTATTTAATTATTTATATTATACATTTCTCGATTTTAGAAGCAAGTTGATGAATGGCCTTGAATTATTTGGTTAATTCTATATGGTAATACATGATAAACTACTCGTCCATGGTACTCGTTTGCATGGTAGATGGATTATGCCGTTCTAATGGTTAATTCCGATTTGAAATATCTGCTTAGCAAGAGCAACATTCATTTAATTTCATGGGGGATAACTTATGGGGACGTCTGCGGGAAACCTAAATCTGAGACCTAACACCCACTTACACTTGGCCAGTGACTCCACCGCTCCATTTAACTACTCATACATGATAAATTACTTAACTAATGCATGATTAACCACGTAATAATTAACACGTGATTAATTACTTATTTTTCCTAACTACTATTTATTTTTATTTTGGTCCTGATCATCATATAGGTCCATTTCTGAGTTTTGCTGTTTCAATTTTTTTCAATTGATTGCTTTCACTTCTATGCAAATTATTATTTTTATTTTGCAGATTGTTCTATTTTGATAAGTGATCTCCAATAAACAATCTGTTATATAAATAAACAGATGTGTGGGTCGATTTGCACTTTCTGGTAACTTATAGTAATTGAGAAGATGTGAGGTTTGCATAGTAAATGGATTATACCGTCCTAATGGTTAATTCTAATTTGAAATATCTCCTCAGCAAGAGCAACATTTATACTACTGTGTCAAAAAGTAAGACAAATTTTCCATTTAAAATTACCAGGGCTTATGAAATTTCAATTTTTGTTTCTTTTGTAGATTGCTGGACACTGTCCTTGACATCTATGTGAAATTTCCCGTCAAAATATTCATTACTACTTGAGTTACGCTTGACTTTGTAAGACGCTGAAACTGATTCCGGCGATTTTTGATGCCTGAATTCATTGAGCAAAGAACTTGCAATCAATTTTGTTTGCGAAAATGTGTACAATGTTGCAGAAGGCCTTCGGTGAGTATTCCTATATCGGAAAGAAATGTTTAGAAGTGGTACAGTTGAAAGAAGGCAGAGAACGTGTTGAAGACGAAGAGACCTCTGGTCCACCATCACCTCAACCGACGAAGCTCAGTTCCAAAAATTAAATATTGGGTGCCTGCAAACCGTCGATTTACAATTACAGACCTTGCTGCTGATGTTGAAATTTCAAAACGACCGGTTCAATAAACAATCTATTAAATAAATAAATATGAATGTATGGGTCGAAATAATGTGGTATAATATAAATAATGTGTGGCTCGATTTGCGCTTTCTGATGATTTATAGTAAATGAGAAGATGTGAGATTTGCTCAGTAAATGGATTATACCGTCCTAACGGTTAATTCCGATTTGAAATATCTGGTTAGCAGGAGAAACATTCATATAGTTTCATGGGACGTTACTTGTGGTGGACGTCTGCTGTGAAACTCAAATGTGGGCCTAACTCCCACTTAATCTTGGCCAGCGACTCAATTAAATTCTCTAAGATTTTATCATTTACTGCACATCCTCAATAATTAAATGAAGATGATGAATGACATGATTACATGATGACATCAAATGACATAATTAAGCACTCATACATAATTAACTATTTATATAGTATGAGTAGTTTATCATGTTTAACTAACTACCTCCCTGTCACTACAGCCCAGGGTGGAGCAAGATCGTCTGCTTACTGGCAAATTTAGAGACAGAAGAGGACTTCCTTTACAGGGTATAGTTGCCAACACTACTCCCCAACTGTCCTATTAGACTGGGACCTACGGGTTTGAAGTGGATTCCGAACCACTACAGACATCCATATCAACTTCTGAACTCGAGCCTGAAGCCTGTGGCCGCGATCGCAGCGCTCTAATCACTCGGCCATCAGGCCCATACATGTTTAACTATTCATGATTAATTATTGATACATGATAAACTATTCGTACATAATAAACTAAGCAGTAATAAATGATTAAGTAATACATGTAAACGTCATACTATTAATACATTAATGCGTCATACTATATTATTACATAGTTTACATGTATTAGAATATAATAATATAATCTAATACATGTAAACTATGTAATAAAATAGTATGACGTATTAATATAGTATATGATTAACTACGTAATAATACAATCTAATACATGTTAACTATGTAATGATATAGTATGACCTATTAATACATGATTAACTACTTATTTCCTTGCTCTTGTGCTTTCCTGTGAGTTATGGTAATTGAGAAGATGTGAGGTTTGCATGGTGGATGGATTATACCATCCTAATGGTTAATTCCGATTTGAAATATCTGCTTAGCAAGGGCAACATTTATATAATTTCATGGCATGCTACTTATAGGAGACGTCTGCTGTGAAACCTAAATCTGAAGCCTAACACCCACTTAATCTTGACCAACGACTCCAGCGCAATCTCCAGCAGGCTCTCCAGATCCCACTATCTGGACACCGGCCGCAACAAGTCAAGTGCGGTCCATCAGGAGGGAGGACGGTGCGTGGGCGGTGGTCAGTGTCGTGCGTGAGAACAATGCGGGGGGTGAGGGCATTCGTGCGGAGAGCGGGGTCATCTCGCGGAAGCGGCTTCCAGGGGAGGAAGTCCGCTCGCAGGACGTTCACGCCCCACCTCACTCGGAGGGGCGCTTGGCTGGAGTAGGGGCTGATCTGGCAGATTGGGCAAAGATGGCACTGGACATGTGTGCAAGGGCTTTTCTTATGAAATTGATTTATTTCGCTGGCGTGTGGGGGCGCCATGAATCGAAACAGATATTTAAATTGACATAATGGTTAAAGTTTAAGTCAATTTGTATTAGGACATAAAGGTTTCGAAGCAGAAGTAGTAATCGTTTGAATATAATAATAGCAACAATAAGTAATAGCAACTAATTTGTAAGCAGATAAAAATATTTGCAAGTGAAATTGTTTAGATGAGATGATGGTAAGCTGGCATTATGATGATGGTAAGGAGATGTTAATTAGCCATGGCATTGTAAACGAATAAAATTCATGCAAGTGTAATAGTTTAGATGTGATGATGGTAAGATACGATGATGATATGGTAAAATGATAGACATGCAAACGAATAAAATCCAAGCAAGTGAAATTGTTTAGATGAGATGATGGTAAGATAAGAAGATGATATGATAAAACGATTGATATGAAAACGAATAAAATCCTTTTAAGTGAGATTGTTTAGATGACAGGATGGTAAGCTGGCATTATGATGATGGTAAGATAAGAGGATGATATGATAAAAATATAGGCATGAAATCGAATAAAATTCGATTAGGTGAAATTGTTTAGATGAGATTATGGCAATTTGACATTATAATGATGGCAAGGTGATGCAATGGCAATGTAAATGATTAAAATTCATGTAAGTGGAATAGTTTAGATATGATGATAGTAAGATAAGATCAGGATATAGTAAAATGATAGACATGCAAATGAATAGAATCCTATTAAGAGAAATTGTTTAGATGAGATGATGATAAGCTGATATTGGTGTATTATAACAGAAAAGTAGTATAAAATCAAAGAAAGTGAAATTGTTTAGATGACAATCTGTTTCACCGAGCGCCAGTGCTAGTACCATGGAGTAACTAGTTAGTTGAAATTAGAAGAAGTATACATTAAATACAAGTATACAAAAGTTGTTTAACTATAGTTTACTTTATAAGTCGGTAATTTGTCCCAGAAATATCCATCTAAATAATTAAAATCCACTATTAAAACATTTGGGGTTTTTTTCCCAAATAAATAATTGGTCTGTTAGCAAACTATTAAAGTTTCAATATTTCATTTGAATTGCATTAAATGAAATTATGCCTATAAAGATGATACAAAAATACAGCAAATAGCATATCAAATTCTGAAACCCCTTTTGAAAATCCCTTGTACTACCAATCTTATGTTATCTGACAAATTACAAACTTTTTATTTTCATTGTTATTTGATGAAATTGAAAAAATAAATTCGATATATTTCCTTTTATTCACTTAAGTAAAGAATTATTATATGTGTCAGTGTTTCTGAATAAATTAACAGATAACAGCAGTATTATACACATAACGCATAGATTTTTATAAACCCTACCAATTTAATATATATGTGTGCACACTACCAACAAGTACGGCGGTCGAATTGTCAATCGATCTGTCAATAGAAAACGCAGAGGAAAAGATAAGCGCTTATCTTTCCCACCGCCTTCTATTTCTTATCTCCCGCATTGCAGGAAGGGATCTCCCACCCTTCAAGCAATATCATTGGCAACTTTTTCTTTCTTTTCTACTGCCTGCTAAGCTCGCCTTATCTGCCGCCCTCGCTACTGCACGCGCTGCTGTCGACTATCTAAACTTTTTACTGGTACCTTGCAAGGTGCAGTTTCTGTCGGAAGAAACAAGATGTATTACTCTAGGAATGTTAAAGGTGAGGTAAGTTAGAGTTGCGGCTCCACGATGAAGATATTTCAAGTTCAACTATCAATTTTGTCGCTCGTGGCTTTAATCGTTATCGAATCTTTCGATCTGGCTGGAAACGTATTGAGAGAAATATGTCATATCTGGAACATGGTGTTTTTATTTTGTTTCTGAGAAGGTTTTGAAAATAGTAGTATTCAAAATAGATCTGTACTAGAGAATGAAAAAATATGAATGACTTTGGTGATTTACTGACATTTATAGAGGCTCATTACAATCGCATATTAGCAAACATCGCAATTATTATAGTACAGTACTCTACTGATGACTTAGTGGTAATGATTATGTTTGCACTGTGTAGCTGTTATGTTAAAATAGTGCATCTTAGATTTATATATTTTTTCTTTTCTATATGCTCCCTTCCATACCTAGGGTTATGTAGCCCCTTAAAAGTTAGAACGGTGAGGGAGGTACATCAGTAACATCACATGTATGGCATGAATATCCCATTTATGTGTGTTGGTGGGAATACAATGCGTAACCCCTTACCAATAAGAATGAAGAGGATGATACATCATTGGGCATCCCATGTATAAAACGAACAGCCCATCGATGAAATTTGACTGGAATACAGTGACTTCGGGGCGACATTTAAATATAACTCGCATTTGCTTGTCTCTTATGAGAGCAAACAAGAAAACCATCCACCAGACGATCTGAACATCACTACGAGATATTTTACATACCACAGTCGCTATCGAGTCTCTTCGTTTCTGAAATCAGCGACTACGACAATACCATTAGTGGATTCGTATCACGGTCCTCTTACTCCCCAGCAGTACACGTTGCCCCTGGGCAAAGTATCGGGCAGTAAGTGAGCTGCAAAACTGAAATACAGAAATTATAGACTTTGCCAACCTAATGACAACCATACTTCTATGCCATAAGAAATAAATAATTTCAAATTAAGTACCTTAAATATTTTTAAAATTAAGTACCGATTTTATTTTGTCTATCAATACATAATTATTTGTATAGTAAATTGACCTGAAAACTGAAATGTAGAAATTGTAGACCCTTGCCATGATTACTCCATGGCAGCCTAATGGCAATCATAATTCTATGTCATAAAAATTAACAATATCAAGTTAAGAACCTTAAATGCATTCTATTTTGTTTTTAATCTATCAAGTGAATAATTATGGGCAAAGATTCGATCAGTAAATTGAGCTGCAAAATTGAAATGTAGAAAATGTAGAAAATGAAATGTACCATAATTGCTTAGAAATGTGGAAGCTATAACGCTATGCCATTTGCCATCAGGTAAAAATTGCTTCATGATAACCGTATGGAAACTATAACGTATGGCTAACCATAAAAATCAACAATTTCAGGTAAAACACCTTAAATGCATTCTTTTTTTTATCAGTCAAGTACATAATTATGGGCAAAGAATCTGTCTGTAAATTAAGCTGCGAAATTTAAAATGTAGGAAATTGTTAGACTCTTTATCATAATTGCTCTATGGAAAACTAATGGCAATCATAATTCTATGTCATACAAAATCAGCGATTTCAAGATAAGCAGCTTAAATTCATTCTTGTTTTTAATCTGTCAAATGCATAATTATGGGCAAAGAGTCGGGCAGTAAATTGAGCTGCAAAACTGAAATAGAAATTGTAGACGCTTGCTATAGTTGCTCTATAATTTGTAAAAAATAGCTTCCATTTTGCCATCTTCCATTCTTCAATCTTGCCATGGCAACCATAATTACATGCATAAAAACAACAATAATTTCAAGTTAAGAACGTGAAATGTACAACCTGAATTCTATGGTTCCATACAACCATAATTCTATACCATAAAAAACAACTATTTCAAGGTAAGAAAAACTGAAATGCAGAAATTGTAGTCCTCGCCATAATTGTTCCATAATTTAGCTTCCATCTTGCCATCTTCCATTTTTCCATCTTGCCATGACAATCATAATTCTACGCCATTCAAGTTAAGAAACTTAAATGTATTGTATTTTTTTTTTTTTATCTATCAATAACATAATTAGAATTTAATTAATAATTTCATATAAATAAATATGCCAAATTGCACTAAAGTATGGAATAAATAATTCCACAATCACCCATTGTAACCGTAATTCTACATCACAAAAAAAATGAATATCAAATTAAGAACAGTAAATTACACATTTTTATTTTGTTTTATCTTATTTTTTTATTATATTTGTTTTATCTTATTAATATATAATTGCAATTTATTTGATAATTTCATATAAATAATAAGTTAAATTGCCCTAAAGTGTTGAATGAGTAATTTTCTCCATTTGCACTATGATTTCTACATATTTAATCATTTATGCAATTCTAATTCCTCGTTTAATTTAAAATTTAATCCAAAAAAAGAAGATGTATCATAAGGCGAAAAAATTCCCTATTCTTAATGCGCACACAAAAGATCCATCAACTTTCAACGCCTTTTGGAAAAATCAGAAAACCCAATCTATTTATGCTGTGCTCATATCTGTGCTATACCCGCCGCTAAACGAATAACAAGTTTTACTGACCTGTGAGGTCTACCTTAAATGTAAGCCATGGACATTTCTGTTTAATGCTTCTGAGATAATGATCGTTTATGGAGATACAAATTTCACAATATAGCAAAACAGCTACTTCGGAATAAAGAAATAAATACTTTTTTATTTTAAATGTTTTAATGGCACAACTGGATATAATGCGTTAATATTTTTAATGAAGCATGTAGACATCTTTATTGCTTTTTAATTTCTATAGGTATATATTTTTTCGAAAAACAAAGAAACCCTACATATCTGTTGTTATGTTACTAGTATTAGTAGTAAGTAGTGTTACTAGCATCAGTAGTAAGTAGTGTTAGTAGTATTTTGCACACTTAACTGATATGTAGAGCCTTGTTATATAATTCGTGTTGTATACAAGTATTGTATGCAAATACTGGTACATATTTCTTGTTTGTTATCCACTGGTACATATTTATATACAAGTATTGTATACAATACTTGTATTTATTTCACTTGTTATGCATGTTATGACGTATTGCATACAATACTTGTGCATATTTCACTTGTATATAACATGACCTACGTATTCATTAATTGTCTGTTATACAAGCTGCTCCGACAAAATAAAAGAGATATTCATCAAGGAAAATCATACTTACTGAGTTAGATAAGGTAGCATTTAAACTCAGACATAAGGCTAGACATTCGAGTTGAACTTTTAAGGTAAAAAAAAGAGAATTAATCAATTAACTGAATCTTATCAGAAGAGATTGACCATCCAAGTATTTTTCTTTAAAATACTTGGATGGTCAAATGGCGTCCAAAAATTCCTTTGCAACAATTCAAGCCAACCAATGATAGACTGACCAACCTTTTCAAAGATTTTTGGTATTGCTTTTTAACTTGTTGTCAAATTAACGACTCTCGTGACTATATTACGCAAGTTTTACCCTACATATCCCGCACAAAATCTGGAGTTGCTATAGATGTTTTTTAGTGGTTCGAATTCACCTTGTGCTGTGGCTACCTGTTTAATTAGCCTTCGTGTGTAAAACAAATGGCCGTAGAGTGGAAAACAACACAAAAGCTATACGCCTGTAAGTGCAATATTTTTAAAAATCCAGTATTTCTTATGAATTACAAACTTTATAAGCGCTTTAAAATAATTTATATTATATGCTGAAAGTTGCAACCAAATAAAAATTTTGCGGATTTTTTTAATTTATTTCTTTTCATCTGCTTAATGAATATTTTAGTCTAAATGAAAATTAATTACATTTCAATAAAATTACACACCTTCATTAAATAAAAAATTAATTTATTTCAATTGTAACAGAAGTTCAAAGTCAAATTTACGCCATTCAATAATCACTCAAGGAATACTAGTGACAAAAAGTTAAATGTAAAACATTTTTAACTTTTTTAAAAGTCTGAATTTAATCGATACTTATTATGTATAATCAAAAAGAAGATGGAATGACTTCTTTTGTTGACATACTTCTATTTGACATCCAGTAAATGCCTATATAGGCATCCACTTCATCAGAAAAAAAAAAGCCATTCTACTCACGCAAAAAAACGTATTGGTACTATGTAGTCGTATTTCGTTTCAAAGAACCACAAAGGACATGCTTTTTTGAGATCTAATGGAACGTTTTCCGTCCAATTCCAGGTCCTCTTTCAAAACCCGGAGGACCTATCTATTGCAAACTGAAGCATTTATTACCCGAATCATCACCTTTAAAAATATATAAAATAAAAATAACAAGGAGACACATCTGTAATCGAGCCGTTTTTGGATGTATATAAACGACGAAGAAGACTAACGACGTGGATCTTCATTGTCCTTCATCTTGTCAGACTCAGAAGTTGTCAATGGAAGACAAATGTACCCTCGTGTGCTCTGGGCTCTAAACCCATCCAGATTCGCACATTCTCAGATGTTGCGGTATATATTTTCGCAGACGAATGATCTATACTTGTGCTTGGTAAGAAGAAGATTCTCCCAGAAACTGATGGTCACCTACAGTCATGTGTCCCCTGAGATTTCCCAAACTGAGAAGTTTAGATAGATCATCTACCATTGTCAAGTCCCGGAGAAGTATCATTCATTTCTGGGCCCATCTATTGCTGTCATTCATATATGCCCCAAGAAAACGCTTTGTGTTTGATATTTATTTATTTTTTTTTTACCTCTCGTCTTTCGTCTTCTTCTTTTGCCACTTTTGATGATCTTTTTCGTTTTTATTTTTCGTCTTCTCTGTTGGTGAATTAAACCAACATCATCTCTCTTCGTCTTCTTGCTTCTCTTGGAGTTCTTTTTTTCCCAAGCATCAACTGCTTTATTTCTTTTCGCTATTTACTCTTCTCATGGTTTTTATTTATTACTTGCGTCTCGCGGAGTTTTGGATTCTCTTGGAAGGAAAGATAAATAAATATATAAAAGTGCTGGTGGAGGAACGGATGCAAACTTTGAAATCGAAACCTTTTTCTAGATTAAATCGCTCCAGCAGAAAAGGAGGATGAAAGTAAAATTTTTTTTCTTCTGCTCCAGGTTTCTAATTGAGGTAGAGAAATGCAAAATGTATTTGATTTGTTTGCTGTATCAGATGTTAAAAAGTGCATAGAATACCCTAACTTTATTTATAGAATTAAAAGCAATTTTCTTGAAATATACATAAAAGACAAATAAGAGTTTCAAATATTCCTTTGAATGAAATACAAGCTTCAAATGTTATCTCTTCAAAAGTCTCAAAATTATTTTTATTTTAAAAATTTCTTCTTTCAGTCATTGTGCCGAAATTTTTATGCATTTAATACATTTTATAGGCCTATTTAAAATATTTCAGAATTTAGTAAAAGCAACAACCGAATTAGCTTGGTGACAAAATCGAATTACAAAATGTAGTTTTAATTAGCTGTTGTCCCATTCAGTTAAGTAATCATGGTGGGAATAAAAATTAAAAAGATTAGGAAAAAAATTTATTCAAAAAGGAATTTATTCAGTAAAAAATTTTAAGACATTTTCTGACAAAAATTAATCTGAAGTTCCCAAACAAGTGCTTCTTTTATTTCTTTTTATATTCACAAGGAATATTTCTATAAAAACTTATTCAAACGTAATCATTAATTAATTTAAAGTTTGTTTTTGTTTTATGCCAACAATTTAATTTGTTTCGAAAATTGTATGAGAAAAATTTAAAATATGAATAAAATTATTCTGCTTTTAAGAGGTTTGACACATTTGATATACTTTTGACAACGTGGATATACCAAAGTTTAATGTACATGCTTTTGATTTAAAATTCCACCCTTAAATTTATAAAAAATAAAAACACTATAGTAGATAGCTATGCTCAAAACTCGAATCATTTCGGCAAAACTGACAGTGAAAAAGGTGTATTTACCATGTTGAAGAACTTTGCTCTTCCCATATTCCTCCATTATAATCTTTCAGTGAGACAGTCCACCAAAACATTACAAAGTGACAAACATTGACAGAAGAGTAATTTTTGGAAATATAACATTTGAAGCTTGTATCTCATTCAGAGGAATTTTTGAAACTATTATTTAGATTTTAATAAAATTGTTTTTAACTCCATAAATAAAGTTAGGGTATTCTATGCACTTTTTAACATTTTATACAGCAAATCCAGTACATTTTGCATTTCTCTCCATCGAGTTAGAAACCTGCTGAGCAGAATAAGATATTCCATATTAATATAAAAAGAAATAAAAGAAGCAGTTGTTTGGGAACTTCAGATTAATTTTTGTCAGAAAATGTCTTTTTAAAATTTTTACTGAATAAAAAAAAACAGCAAAAAACAAACATAAAACACGTTCCTAATATTTTTTTATTTTTATTCTCACTCGATTACTTAACTGAATGTAGCAACAGCTAATTAAAAACTACATTTTGTAATTCAATTTGTCTCCAAGCTAATTCGATTGTTGCTTTTACAACGCTCTGAAATACTTTAAATATACCTATAAAATGTATTAAATGCCTTAAAATGCAATGTCTGTAAGGAGTAATTTATCACATTGAGCCTTTTGCAAAGATAACATTTGAAGCTTGCATTTCATTCAAAAGAATTTTTGAAACTATGATTTGTCTTTTATATATATTTTAATAAAATTATGTTTAATTTCTATTGAATCTTTAAAAATAATTAATCTTTAAATTTAATTTCTATAGATCTTTTAAAATTCCATTTAATTCTATAGATTTTAATAATATTCTTTTAAATTTATTAAATCCGTTAAAATTTAGGCACATTGTCTGAATGGAGTAATTTATCACACAGGAGTAATTTTCAGACTTTTGAAAAGATAACACATTCTAGATCGAACTGCATTTTGCATTTTGCTTTGAAGCCTTTATTTCCTTCAGAGGAATTTTTGATTCTTATTTGTATTTTATATAAATTTTAATAAAATTCTTTTTAATTTCTATAAATCCTTTAAACTTCTTTTAATTTCTATAAATCCTTTAAAATTCTTTTCAATTTCTATAAATCTTTTAAAATTCTTTTTCACTCTATACATTTTAATTAAATTATTTTAAATTTAATAAATGCTTTAAAATCCAGTCATATTGCCTGAATGGAGAAATTTATCACATAGAAGTAATTTTGAGATTTTTTCAAACATAACATTTGACGATTGTATTTCATTCAAAGGAATTTTGAAACTCTTATTTGTCTTTTTGTACATTTTTCAAGAAAATTGCTTTTAATTCTTTAATTAAAATTAGGGTATTCTATGCACTTTTTAACATTTGATACAGCAAATCCAAAACATTTTGCATTTCTCTTCCTGGAATTAGAAACCAGAAAAGCAGAAAAAAATTTACTTTCATCCTCCTTTTCTGCTGCAGCGATTTAATCTAGAAAAAGGTTTCGATTTCAAAGTTTGCATCCATCCCTCCACCTGCACTTTTATGTATTTATTTATCTTTCCCTTCCAAGAGAATCCAAAACTCCGCGAGACGACAGTAATAAATAAAAACCATGAGAAGAGTAAATAATGAAAAAAAAATAAAGCAGTTGATGTTTGGGAAAAAGAACTCCAAGAGAAGCAAGAAGACGAAAGAGATGATGTTGGTTTAATTCAGCAACAGAGAAGACGAAAAATAAAAACGAAAAAGATCATCAAAGTGGCAAAAAAGAAGAAGACGAAGACGAGAGGTAAAAAATAAATAAATATCAAACACAAAGCGTTTTCTTGGGGCATATATGAATGACAGCAATAGATGGGCCCAGAAATGAATGATACTTCTCCGGACTTGACAATGGTAGATGATCTATCTAAACTTCTCAGTTTGGGAAATCTCAGGGACACATGACTGTAGGTGACCATCAGTTTTCTGGGAGAATCTTCTTCTTACCAAGCACGAGTATAGATCATTCGTCTAGAAATATATAACGCAACATCTGAGATGTGCGAATCTGGATGGGTTTAGAGCCCAGAGCACACGAGGGTACATTTTTCTTCCATTGACAACTTCTGAGTCTGGCAAGATGAAGGACAATGAAGATCTACGCATTAGTCTTCGTCGTCGTTTATATACATCCAAAAACGGCTCGATTACAGATGTTTCCCTGTTATTTTTTTATATGTTTTTTTATAGGTGATGATTCGGAGTAATAAATGCTCCAGTTTGGTAACAGATAGGTCCTCTGGGTTTTGAAAGGAGACCTGAATTGGACGGAAAACGTTCCATTAAATCTCAAAAGCATGTCCTTTGTGGTTCTTTGAAACGAAATACGACTACGTAGTACCAGTACGTTTTTTTGTGTGAGTAGAATTGCTTTTTTTTCTGATGAAGTGAATGCCTATATGGGCATTTACTGGATGTCAAGACGAAGTATGTCAACAAAAAGTCACTCCATATTCTTTTTTGGTTATACATAATATGTATTGATTGAATTCATGCTTTTAAAAAGTCAAAAATCTTTTACATTTAATTTTTATGAGGAGAATACCTTGATTGATTATCGGATGGGGTAAATTTTACTTTGAAGTTCTGTTATAATTTAATTAAATTTATTTTTATTTAATTAAATTCTTACTAGCGATGCTTTATTTCGTTGAAAATTAATTAAATTTCATTAAGACTAAATTCATATTCGCCATTCATATAGCAGATTAAAAGAATGAAAAAAGTAATTTTAAAATCCTGCAAAAAGTTTATAAATTTCAGTTTTGAATAAGTCATTTTCTGGATGTTGAATCGAAACAAGAGTTTCTACTGCATGTTCTCCCAGATCTCTGGGACATTATACCATTGGAGTGTTTCGATTAGGTCTTCGTTAAAATGATTGAAAACCAGCCAGAGGTTTTCATTTGGTTTCAATTGTTTTCAGTTTTGAATAAGACCTTTTCTGAAGTAGAATCGCAAAGAAGAGTTTCAACAAGAGTTTTCCTCCCACAATCTCTGGATATCACGTCATTGGATTGTTTTTGATTCGGTCTAGATTGAAATTACTGAGTACTAGCCAAATTTTTCAGTTGGTTTCAAATGTATTCAGTTGACTGATCAATTGAAATGACAAATTTCACATGACGTTCAAAAGTTTTTACTAAATGAACTTCTTTTCTTGTTAGTTTTTGAACGAAAATTCTTCCTAATATTTATTTTTATTCCCACAATGATTACTTAAGTAAATGTGACAACAGCTAATTATAAAGTATATTTTGTTGTTGAATTTTGTCTCCAAGCTAATTCGGCTGTTGCTTTTCCTACGCACTGAAATATTTTAAACATGCCTATAAAATTTATTAAATGCACTAAAATTAATCGCAATGCCTGAAAGGAGTAATTAATCACAGAGGAACACATTTGAAGCGCGTGCTTCCTTCAAAGGAATTTTTGAAACACTTATTTGTCTTTTATATTGGTTTAATAAAATTATTTTTAATTCTATAAATAAAGTTAGAGCATTTTATGTATCTTTTTTACATTTGATGCATCAAATACAGTACATTTTGCATTTCTCTGCACAAAAGTTGTTGTCTTTTTTGATTCCTTGTTGTTAGAAAATGTCTTCTTTAAGTGTTTTACTGAATAAATGTCTCTTCCTGTTAGATTTTGAACAAAAGTTCTAATCTTTTATTTTCATTCCCACTATAATCACTTAACCGAATGTGGCAACAACTAATTAAAAACTGCATTTTGTGGTTCGATTTTGTCTTTAAGCTAATTCGCCAAGTTCTTTTATTCGCACTATGATTACTTAACTAAATGTGGCAACAGTTAATTATAAACTACATTTTGTGGTTCAATTTTGTCACCATGCTAATTTTGTTAATACTTTTAGTATGCTCTGAAATATTTTTAAATATGCCTATAAAATTTATTAGATGCATTAAAATTTAGGCGCAATGTCTGAAAGGAGTAATTTATCATAGAGAAGTAATTTTGAGACTTTTGAAAGAAGAATTTGAAGCTTATATTTCATTCAGAGTAATTTGTGAAACTCTTATTTGTCTTTTATATAGATTTGAATAAAACTGCTTTTAATTTCATACATAAAGTTTATGCTATTTATTGTTATATTACAAGTGAATATGAAAAATATAAAAAGAATCACTTGTTTGAGAACTTTTCCCAAACAAATGATTCTTTTATTGTTGTCTTGTTGTCAGAAAATGTCATCTTTATGATTTTTACAGGATAAATTTATTTTTCTGTTAGTTCTTGAACAAAAATTCTTCCTAATCTTTGTTTTTATTCCCACTATGATTACTTAATATAATGTGGCAACAGCTAATTATAAACTACATTTTAGTCGTTCGATTTTATCTTCAAGTTAATTCGGTTGTTGCTTTTAGTATATTCTGAAACATTTTAGATATGCATATAAAATTTATTAAATGCCTGAATGGAGAAATTTATCACACAGAAGTAATTTTGAGACTTTTGAAAAGATAACCTTTGTATCTTGTATTTCATTCAAAGGAATATTCTAAACTCTTATTTGTCTTTTATATAGATTTCAAGAAAATTGCTTTTAATTCTATAAATAAAAGTTAGTATTCTTATGCACTTTTTAACATTTGATACAGCAAATCCAGTACATTTTGCATTTCTCTCCATCGAATTAGAAACCCTGAGAAGAAAAAAATTTACTTTCATCCTCCTTTTCTACTGGAGCGATTTAATCTAGAAAAAGGTTTCGATTTCAAAGTTTGCATCCGCTCTCCAACCTACACTTTTATATATTTATTTATCTTTCCTTTCAAGAGAATCCAAAACTCCACGAGACGATAGTAATAAATAAAAACCATGAGAAGAGTAAATAATGAAAAAGAAATAAAGCAGTTGATGTTTGGGAAAAAGAACTCCAAGAAGACGAAGAGAGATGATGTTGGTTTAATTCAGCAACAGAGAAGACGAAAAATAAAAACGAAAAAGATCATCAAAGTGGCAAAAAGAAGAAGAAGACGAAGACGAGAGGTAAAAAAATAAATAAATATCAGACACAAAAAGCGTTTTCTTGGGGCATATATGAATGACAGCAATAGATGGGCCCAGAAATGAATGATACTTCTCCGGGACTTGACAATGGTAGATGATCTATCTAAACTTCTCAGTTTGGGAAATCTCAGGAACACATGACTGTAGGTGACCATCAGTTTTCTGGGAGAATCTTCTTCTTACCAAGCACAAGTATAGATCATTCGTCTGGGAAATATATACTGTAACATCTGAGATGTGCGAATCTGGATGGGTTTAGAGCCCAGAGCACACGAGGGTACATTTGTCTTCCATTGACAACTTTGAGTCTGGCAAGATGATGGACAATGAAGATCCACGCATTAGTCTTCGTCGTCGTTTATATACATCCAAAACGGCTCGATTACAGATGTGTCCCCTGTTATTTTTAATATATTTTTAAAGGCGATGATTCGAGTAATAAATGCTGCTTTTTGCAATAGACAGGTCCTCCGGGTTTTGAAAGGGGACCTGGAATTGACGGAAAACGTTCCATTAATTCTCATTAAATCTCGTTCCATTAAATCTCAATGTCCTTTGTGGTTCTTTGAAACGAAATACGACTACATAGTTCCAATACGGTTTTTTGTGTGAGTAGAATTGCTTTTTTTTTCTGATGCAGTGGATGCATATATGGGCATTTACTGGATGTCAAAAAGAAGTATGTCAACAAAAAAAAAGTCATTACACATTCTTTTTGATTATACATAGTATGTATCAATTGAATTCATGCGTTTAAAAGTCAAAAATCTTTAACGTCTAACTGTTTGTCGAGAGAAGACCTTGAGTGAGTGATTATTGGATGGGGTAAATTTGACTTTGTTTTTTCTGTTATTATTTAATTAAATTTATTTTTATTTAATGAAATTCTTAATAGTTATATTTAATTTCTTTGAAAATAATTAAGTTTCATTATGATTAATGTATTTATATAGCAGATTAAAAAGAATGAAAAATAATTAAATTTAAAAATCCTTTAAGTTTATAAATTGCAATTTTGAGTCTCTACTACATGTTCTCTCAGATCTCTGACATTACGCCAGTGAACTGTTTTGTTTAGGTCTTGGTTGAAATGATTGAGTGCCAGCCAAATATTTTTGGTTTGTTAATGTTTTCAGTTTAGAATAGAACCTTTTGAATCGGAAAGAAAAGTATCTTTTGCAGGTCATCCCGAATTTTTGAACATTACGCCATTGGACTGTTTTGATTAGGTCTTGGTTAACATGATTGATACAAGTCAAATGTTTTCAATTTTTCAAATGTTTTCAACTTTGACCTTCCTGAACGTTGATTCGGCAAGAATAGTCTCTACTGCTTTGTCCTCTAATATCTTTTTGTTGTAACTGGTAATTATCCTGTTGTGTGTGGGTAAGGGGTATTTCCTTTATTTTTGTATGAATCCAGGAATGGTAGATAACCCCTCCCGGTCACACGGTCAGGTCCAAAAGAACCGGTCGGTTTTGTGGGACCCTTTTTTGGAGTTTTTGCGGGCAAAAAAAGGAAGACCCGTTGAAAGCAGAGCGAACGATCTGCGACAGTGCGTGAGCCTGGTACACAATTTTTGCTGCGAGAATGGCTACTTGGATAATTTATAACATAGATCTATGTCCATCTTTGAATTTGCGGGTAGCATTCTTTTTGTTAAAAGGTTTTGAGGCTACTGGTAAATCACTGCCTACCCACTCATGGGAATATTTCATTTGAGGTATGCATAATATTATGATTGCTTTTCTATAAACATTTTTATTTAGTCTGTTATAAGTGCCAATGTAAAGATCCTAAATTTGTTTGTAATTGTATATATTAGTATTCAATAAAAATAAAAAGGAAAATAGTTGTTTGTTTCAGTATTAATTTTTCGTATTTTTATTAATTGTTTTTATATTAATGTTAAATTATTTGGCCGTCCTACGAGTATACGTAGACTAACGGTATCATTTCTATGTCGGTTTTAACAGACATTACGCCCTTGGACTGTTTCGATTAGGTATTGTGTAAAATGATTGAGTACCACCCAAATGTTTTCAGTTGGTTTGATTTGAAAACGTGTCTATGCAGCCGTTGATTTAGTAATTAAAATTCTAAACTAACACTTAACAAAAGCTCGATTATTATTTGGCTATCTTTAAAAACTAAATGTTACTTGCATTGAATTTTATTAGAATCCAAAGAACTGTTTCGATTAGGTCTTGATTAAAAATATTGAGTACCAGCCAAATGTCTTCAGTTGGTGTATTTGAAAACCATATCTATGGAGGCATTGATTTAAAAATTGAAATTCCGATTAACACTTAACAAGAGGTTGATTCTTATTTGGATATTTTTAAACAACTAATTGTTACTCACGTTGAATTTTATTAGCATCCAAAGAAACGAAAGGATATATCTTCTGAAGTGTAATTTTTAATTAGTATAAGACGTTACTCTTTGAATATGTTTAACCGAATAACTTATATAAAAAAAAAATCCTTTGAACTTTGTGTGAGATATTGTTCCCTAAAATTAAATGCATTTTTAATAAAAACCAAATTTCCTTTTATGATTACCACATGTAAATGATACAATACTTATTTCAAGCATCATCATTAGGACATTTAATATTTAAGCCCGGCTTGTGGCTTAGTGGCAATGCGCGCCGCTGGGGTGCATTAAGGAGCAGATTTAATTCACTGGCTACTTTGTTGTAGACACCGTTTTAAAAAACGAGGAGACTCGATGGCCTTTGGGATTTTCAGCACCTTGTTTCGTTATTCGGACAACCCGGTGGGTGTTTTCCGGGATTTCACCCATACGATACCCAAATGCGGAAGCAGTTCCTCCTAAAGTTATCCCAGAAGGCACTGCCCATCAACGTCAAGTCAGACTTCCACCTACAGGTGCTCCATCACAACAGAAACTGCCTCCTCCCCCTTTCCCTCCTTCCATGAGAGTACACGGGTTCTTGGACTTTGTTTAGATGTAGCTGTCTACAAAAGTGCGATAAGAAAAAAAATTAAAGATTTTTTTTTTTTTTTTTTTTTTTTTTTTTTTTATGATTTAATTCAAATAAATTATCATATATATTTATGTAATCAAACCCAACAGTAAACTTTATTTTAAGTCAAATGAAAATTAATTTTTTTCCATAACTTCTTTAGGATGGGAATAAATTGAAATCACTAAGGTGGAAACTTTTTTTTTTTTTTGTTTTACAGAAAAATTAAAAAGCAAATTAATTTAAATAATATTCATTTATTGGATTTTAAAGTAAATTACAACATTGTAATTACGTAATTGGAAATACATATTCTTAACTAAAAATGTAATATAACAGAATATACTTTTCAGTAAGTCGCTAAAAAGTGTGAGGACATAATGTAGGAAAAATGATGAAACCTGATTAGCGCTGAACCCACTACACATCTCAAATCCATCTAGTGACAAACGATCTCCGGTTAAAGTATTCGAAATTTATAAGCAACAACATATTCTAAAATTCCAGATGATCATGAAAGCTACATTTGTAATCATGCTTCCACCTAGGCACTGCAAGAGCATCCCCCTGGGTGTTCAGGAGATATAGTCAGTATGGCTAGAGAGTTTAACAGCAGAGGAAGTATAGCGAAATCACACGCTTCTGTTGAGAAATGCTTAGTTTGTAATCTCTCCTCTAGAGACAAAATATATTTAATGCAACCCAAAGTATTAGTTGGCCTACAGATTCTCAACCGAAGAGGTAGTATATTTCGTGCATCTTGCGCGCAACTGAGTATCTTTATATTCGGCTTACTCCCGTGAAATCCTTCCACGAATCTAGAATTATATATCTTTAAATGTGTTAAATATTGTTTGTATTTAATTGTATGTGTGTGCGCTGTTTGTGCTTGTGTAAATAAAGCTGTGAATTCTCAAACCTGTGTCTCAAGTCTGAACCCCATCCCACCCAGTTTAAATCTAGCTGAACAACCGACAACACTACACATTTATTTTAATCATCATTCGAAAAGCATTAAAGTAGAATTTCATTTAAAAATAAAACTTACTGCATTATGTCTGTAATTAATTACTCATAATTACTGTAAATATATTTAATCATTTCTGTAAACCGATTAATTAAAAAATTGGAATAAATTTTGATTAAAAATCTTCCAAATTATGCAACTATATTAAAAACGGGATTTTTTTTAATCAGCAAAAAAAAGGGATTATTCAATTCATTATGTACAATCAACATGAAATAGGGAATATATGCCGTAATTATAAGCAAATAGTTATTTTAAAATCATCTTAATGAAAAGTAAATTAAAACAGGGTATGTATGGAATTAAAATTAATAGCTTAATTATAATATTTCTGAAGAACCCAAATATTTTTCATCCAGTGATGAAAAAAAAAAAAATGCAAAACATTTACTTTGAAGTGAAAATTTATACGCTTATATTCCACTTTTATGAAAAGAATTTGAAAAAAAAAAAAAATAATAATTTTCGATAATTATAAGTTAAATCTAAATATTTTCCTTTTTTTGATAAAAAAAGAAAAACAAAAACGTTAGATGATATTAAAAAAAAATTAAACCCAGCTATCTATCGTAAATCAAAAGTACCGCCTAAATTAAAGCAAAAAAAAAGGAAACATTTCATTTTAATTAAAATCTCAAATAAAAAGGGACTCATTATATATATATATATTTTAAAAAAAATAGCAGAACGTATAACCCACTAATTAAACAGATTGAAATAGAAGATTTGAAATCTGAACTTCGCTAAAAACTAAAATTGCCACGATTCAGAAAAATGTTTTTATGCCATTAATTTTAGCTGTAAATTAAAATCTTCTTTCATGAAGTTTTATGAGAGAAAAAAACCCCCTCTTTTTCATGGCAAAAACAAAAATGAATAAATAATTTACGATAAAGACTAAAACAGAAAAGTAAAATAAAAAAAAAAAATTTTACGTATATCAACGTAACATTAATATAAATGGATAAAACCCTGACCCGACCAATTCTGTTTATTGTGTTCGGCCATTTTGTTAAAAATTTTTCATCCTGATTATAAATTAAGCAGATGGCTCAAAAAAAAAAAAGTAGCATATAACAACAAACAACTCGCTAGTAGCAGGTGAAAAAAATATATTAATTCTAAACATTAAAACATCCTAGTATTTTTCCATTTCCATTTAATTTCCTTTTTTACTTTTTATCGCATATCTTAAACATAACGAAACAACAAAAAAATTATTTTTTTAAAAAGTTGTAGTTTGTTATTTCGAATTCACGTGGAGAAAAAAAAAAATAGAACATTATTTTTTCCCGCCATTCCATTCAGAGAAAAGAAAAATGATTTCATAATAGTAATAAGAATCACAGAATAAATTGGAATGGGTAGGGGGTTCTATTTCTATCAACACCCTCACTAACTACGTTACAGTACATGAAAATTATCGAATAAACGGCTCGTGCATTTGCTGATTCAGGTGGGAGGTATGGGGATGGATTCAACCCCCAGTGGAATCTTTTACGGAAACCACGAAAGCAGCCACAGTATTTCCGTAAGATAAATACTAAAATCATTACTGTAACCGCCCAAAAGTGGGATTTGAAGGGGGAGGTTTAAAATTTATTATGTCTCCGTCCGAGCATGTATGGTGATAAGAGTTAGGCTTAGATGAGAAGGGGTGGGATGCACCACCGGTGAGGGTATAAGGGGGTGGGAGAGGGGGGGTGAGCTTCCCTCGAAGAACCATTAAGACCTATTAATCAAGAGAATTAGGCCTAATTGATCCATTTACCGGGAATAAAGTGTTGGTACTTTCTGGAGAAAAATGTAAGGTCCCTGTAAGGGTGAATAAAGAATGTCAACAATAAAGAATATAAGATTCTTTATTGTTGACATTCAGTGCATTCTTTATTGTGATATCGTTGAAGTGCAGTTTATAGTGATTGGAAACTTATAATTTCGGAATTGCCAAACGGAGAGATTACGGAATTTCTAGTGATTTTAAAAATTTCATATTAATTTCTAGACTTGGGTTTACAAATTATTCTATTTGTTTGTTAATTATTTATTTCTTCTGAGGGATAATTATTATTTGAAATTAAATAATAAACTGGTATATTTTTATGAAAATATTTTCTGCAGATAATTACTCTTCTTTCAAACTTATCTTGGAATTAACTGACATTTGAATTCCAAATTCAAGAATTTATCCAATAGTTCAATTAATTCTATTCACTGTTAGTTCCACGAAATATAAGTACTATTGAGTTTAAATGGCAGTTAATTCCGAAATGCGCAAGTTTCCAATTGGTCTAAGATATGTAAATGTCCAATTGGTCCAAATAAAGGAAATGTCCAACTAGTCCAAAAAAAAGGAAATGTCCAGCTGGTCCAAGATAATTAAATGTCCAACTTGTCCAAGATATGTAAATGTCCAACTGTTCCAAGATGCAGAATTGTTCAACTGTTCCAAGGTACGTAAATCTCCAACTGATCCAAGGTACCAACTTGTCCAAGATACGTAAATGTCCAACAGGTCCAAAAAGACATAAATGTCCAACTGGTCCAAAAACCCAAATGTTCAACAGGTCCAAGGTACATAAATGTTCAACTTGTCCAAAATACGCAAATGTCCAACTGATCCAAGATACGTACATGCCCAACTCTTCCAAGATAGTAAATATCTAATTCCTATTTTGCCCTATTCTTAATAAAAATTTATGATTGAAAATTTCTTCAATAACTTTAGTGTAGGTGTGATTCTAGTTATTTTCTCCCATTTTGTTTTTTTTTTATTCATTTTTTTCAGAATGGAAAGATCCTTTTCACCATGCAGTTACCCCATCTACATCGCGCTAGAATTCTTGATAGTTACTAGTAAGTTTTTTTTTTTTTTTGATAACTGCAAATTGTTTATGCAAATTCATAATTAAGAAACATTTAAAGCTTAAGTATAAACATATTTAATGAAAAAATTAAATTAGAAATAACACAAATTAAAATTTAAAAAGCTCTTGATATACTTGTATTGTTGACAATTGAACTTTTAAAGTTTCAGTTACATTTGTCCAGTGACCAATAACCTTATATTTGTATTCTATCGTACGATAAAGACTTATATGTAAAAAGGAAGTACGAAATTGCAATTTATATCCAAGATACTTCCGTTCCTGGAATTTTTTTGTACATTTACGTATTTTGTAATTAATTAGCATTTGAGTTCAAAAGTCCAATTAACTTAGAAGTTGTCCAATCCCTAAGTCCATAAAATGTAAGTACTTTTTGACTTAACTATAAATACTAATTTAATCTCCAGATACGTTAGTATCCAAATAGATATTTACGTATCTTGGACCAGATGGATATTTGCATTTCTCGGAATTAACTGTATTTAAATCAAATAGTATTTATACATCGTGAACTAACAGACTTACATATAGTAGACTTAGATTACATAGAGTCAGGGCTGGATTTAGAGGAAAAGAAACCCTAGGCTATTTCACTTATGAGGCACTTTCATCTCTCATTTTTAAGTTTGCAAATTACATACGAGATAATAAAATACATCATTACTGTGATGTATATGAATATGTTAAATATGTGATTGTTACTAATCTTTATTAAAAATGCATGATAATAAAAAAAAAAGTCGAGAACATTTATTTGGACATTTATTCTCAGCAATATATATAGCACTTGTAACAATAACTAATCAAACATAACACACAACATTTACAAAGAAACAAAATTCAAATAATAAAAATCTTTGCCCACGAAAATAAAATGTGCAATAAAAATTATCATATTTTCTATGAAATTAAATTAAATATATTCAATACATTGAAGAAAGCAAATTAAAGAAAATTTATTTCATAATTACTCCTTATTACAATTCGGTGTTTTTAGTGTTTACTGTTTTTAGAATAGTGTAATTCTAATTTTGATAACAATTTGAATGCAGGCCCCTTTTATCTTGAGGCCCTAGGCTGAAGCTTAGTTAGCCTATAGGAAGATCCGGCCCTGCATAGTGTAGACTTGCACACTGTTCAGGGCTTAAACTATTCTCTGTAAAATATCGTGGTCTTAGAAAGGATTAAATAATTAAATTGCTTTGTCGTGTGGGGAAAAAGACGAAACCTTCCACCAGACACCCTGCTTTTAGATTCAAGACGCTTTACACACATTGTCTCAGTCTCATAATCGATATCTAGGGACCTTGTTTTTTCAATTACTTCTATTAGCTCACACTCTCCCTATATATATCTTGTTCATATTTTCAATCGTTCATAAAATACTTTTTATTCTTCCACCTCAACTTCAAATACATTTTTTGAACTTGTAGTGGATGACACAGATACTAATACTGTTTTTCAAATAGTAATTCATTCCTTAAAACAAAAATAATTAATTTTAGTTTTTTTAGATTTAAGTTTTGTATCTACCCATAGATGGCGCTAGATAAACTTAGAAAATTGAATGAAAATTATTTTAAAGGACTTTTCTGCAATATAGGGGAAAAAAAGTAGGAATTAACTTTAAGAAACTAAAATTAATTAATTATATTACTTGAATTTTTCCTAAAAAACTGCTACGGACGCAGTCAGTAGTTTCGAATCTAAGTCTTTCAGGACGCTAACTGCTCATTTGACCACTATTGGATTAATTGAGAACATTTTTATGCCGATTGAGAAACGGGTCTAATCAGAGCAAATTAGGACTTCAAGTTCTTTCAATAGAAGTAGAAAAAATAAGGCATTGCAAAAATACACGCCCTCACAGTGGCGCTTATTGAAAACTTTTTATCTGCCTTTTGAGAAACAGATTAATTGAAACAAAATATGACTTATGTTAAGTTCTTGCAAATTAGGACTTCAAGTTCTTGCGATGCAGAAAAATATTACTGTATTTTCAAGATGCCTATATTACCACAATAGGGCTTATTAAAAACGTTCTGCCTGTTTATTGAGAAACAGATTTAATAAAAGCAAATTATGACTTCCAATACTTTGATACAGGTAAATATATACTACAATATTACTGTATATGCTACAAATGAACTACAACTTATCATTTTTTTGAGAAACACATCTAATGAGAAAATTTATGACTTCAAGTTCATGCAATACAGTTAAAAAATGCATTGCAAAAATGAACACGTTACCTTAGTTGGGCTTATTGAAAACTTTTTGTCTGCCTTTTTGAGAAACAGATCAATTGAAAAAGCTAAAGTAGGACTTCAAGTTCTTGCAAATTTGCATTTAAATTCTTATAGTATCGCGTGGTACTACAACTGGACTTTTTGTCTATTGAGAAACAGATCAAATGAAAGCAAATTATGATTTCAAGTTCTTGCAATGCAGCTTAATATTGTACTACAATGGTTTAGTATTGAAAAATGCAGAAGTAAATTTTACTTCAAGTTCTTGAAAACAGTTTAATATCTACTGTGAAACAGCAAAATGCCCACGTTAATAGTTGGACTTATGGAAAACTTTTTTTGCCAATTGAGAAACAGTTCTTCAAATGCAGAAAAATATTACTATATTTCGAGAGGTTTATGCTACCACAATCGGGCTTATTAACGTGATTTTGATCTGCCTATTGAGAAACAGTTCAAATGAAAGCAATGTATAAATTTCAGTACTTGCAATGCAAATAAATATTAAATGTATTGCAAGATGCATATTCTACCACATTGGGCTTATTAAAAACTCTTTGTCGGTTTGAGACTGTTAAATAAATAACAGTCTCAATGTTAAATTAAATGCTATTATTGTTTAATTGCAATAAATGTCAATACTATATCTAATATGTCAGTCACAAGGTCATTGTTATAATATATGTTATAAACTGCTATCGAGAAACAAATCTAATAAAAGCAAATTATGACTTCAAGTTCTTGCAATACAATCAAATATCCCCGATATCTTTGTGTATTGTTATTATAAATTAAAAATATAAAAATATTTTACTATTTTACAGGAAAACAATCTTGAATCTTAAGCAAATTGCGTAAAACTGCCGATTTTATACACCAAATTCTAACCAACTGGTATTCAGTACTTGTATGTCACCAAACACAAAAGCGCATTGTTTGCGTTAAAGACGTTCTAAAAGGCTATTTTAGAACAAATCCACCTTCTCATTTAGGGTGAGCAGGGTCCGTTAACGCTAAGCGCGCTAACTGTCCAAACTTTCCGTCCACCCCATCCATATCCAGTCCACCCTATGTTAATTGGGAAATTGTTCGCCTTTTAATCAAAGCGGTAACGTGACACAATCATCCGAAATGCAATTGGCGATGAAATATTACCCACAAAAAGGGTTTTCGTTTAACTCGGCGCGAAGTAGGACGCAGAGGAAGAACGTGCCCAGAATGCGGTGCCAGGGGGGCGTGAACAGATTATGGCAAAATGAGAGGCGATTTGAGTTCTAAATACGAAAAAAGGGCTGTTTTACCGTGATTCGTTTCGGGAGATGCAAGTTACGGTCTGTCTTGTACAGAGATAGATTGAGATTTGCATGATGTGTGGCCGGTTTTTTATCGTTCATGGTCGGAAGTTGTAAAATGAGACGTTTTAATCAACTTCATCATCTACTATTTTTTTTCTAATGCGTAGCATGTTTTCGGTAAAATAGATTTATAAAAAAAAGTAACGAATTTTCGCAACGTAACAATTGTGCTTATGCCTGTTGTCCGACAAAAACCATGTTTAAATATTAAAATATATTTAAAAAAGATACGATTTGAATGATATGTGGCCAGTTTTTAGCATTCATGGTCGGAAGTTGTAAAATGCGACGTTTTAATCAACTTCATAATCTATTTTTGTATTCTTATTTTCTAATATATAGTAAATACGTTTTAGGTAAAATCAACTTTATAAAAACAGTAACGAATTTAAGACCACGTTTGCGTTTATGCCTGTTTTCCGAAAAGAACGTCGAAATATGTTTGTTATGTTTATAATATTATTAACTATTTTTGAAAAAAGAAACGATTTACTTGATGTGTGGCCAGGTTTTTATCGTGATTTTTATCATTAATAGTCATAAATTGTAAAATGAAACTTTTTAATCAACTGGATCCACTATTTTTATTTTTTAATATCCTACAGATTTTTGGGCAATACCGATGTTATAAAAAACAGTAACTAATTCTCGCAACTCCACGTTTGCGTATATGCCTGTCTTTCAAAAGGACGTCGAAATATATTTGTAATATTTATAATAATATTAACTATGTGTAGAAAAAAATGATTTACTTGATATGTGGCCAGGTTTTACCGTTCATAGTCGGAAATTGCAATATGAGACATTTTAATCAACTTCATCATCTACTATTTTTCTTATTTTCTAATATATAACGTGTTTTCGGCAAAAACGAATTTATAAAAACAGTAATGTTTATGTTTGCTATGTTTTGAAAAAGATGCGATTTATTTGATGTGCGTCTATTTTTTTTTATCGTTCATAATCGGAAATTGCAAAATGAGACATTTTAATAAACTTCATCATCTATTTTGTTTTTCATATATACCGCATGTTTTCGGCTTGACTTGACTTGACTGGGTACTTTTTGAGAGGCATCATGTTTTCGGCAAAACAGACTTTATAAAAACAATAACGATTTTTCGCATCGAAACGTTTGTTATAACACTTGCTAACAAACGTTTGTTATAACACCGGAAAAAAACATATTTGCAGTATCTACAATAATATGAACTATGTTTTGAAAAAGGAATGATTTATTTGATGTGCGGCCAGGTTTTTATCATTCATAATCGGAAATTGAAACATTTTAATAAACTCCATTAATTATCTTTCTTTTCTAATATATAACATGTTTCGGGAAAACCGACTTTATGAAAACAATAATGATGTTTCGCAAAGCCATGTTTGCTCTTATGCCTGATATCTGAAAAAAAGAAAACCAATGTTCACCTATTAATCATATTTTTGAAAAAGATATGATTTACTTGATGTACAACCAGGTTTTATAGTTCACAATCGGAAGTAGTAAAATGAGACATTTTATGTTTAACTATTAACTATGTTTTGAACAAATGCTATTTACTTAATATGCTACCAGATTTTTATCGCACATGGTCGAAAATTGGAAAATGAGACATTTTAATCAACTTCAATATATATTTATTTTTCTTATTTTCTAATATATAACTTGTTTTCGGCAAAACCGACTTTGTGAAAACAATAAGAAATTTTTGCAACGCCACGTTTTTGTTCATGTTTGCTGTCTGTTGCAATATATGTATTTGTAATATCTATAATAATATTAACTATGTTTTTGAAAAAGAAACTATTCACTTGATTACCGGCCAAGCTTTTTATCCTTCATAGTCAGAAATTGTACAATGAAACATTTTAATCAATTTCACGATCTATTTTCATTTAAAGAATTTTCAGTAACGAATTTTCGCAACGCCACGTTTGCATCTATGCCTGTTTTTGTGAAAAGAACGTCGAATTATATTTGTTATACCTATAGTAATATTAACTATGTTTTTGAAAAAGAAACAATTTACTTGATGTGCGGAAAGGTTTTATTGTTTAGTCGGAAACTGCAAAATAAGGACTTTTAATCAACTTCATCATCTATTTCTGTATTTTCTAATATAGTATAACATGTTTACGACAAAATCAACTTTATAAAAACAGTAACAATTTTTTGCAACGCCACGCTTGCGTTTATGCATAAAGTCCGCAAAAAACGATGCGATATATTTGTAATATCTATAGTAATATTATCTATATTCTTTAAAAGAAACGATTTACTTGATGTGTGGCCAAGCTTTTATCGCTCATTTTTGATAGGAAGTTTTAAAATGAGACATTTTAATCAACTTCATTATCTATTTTTTAATATTCTAATATATAGCATGTTTTCAGCAAAATCAACTTTATAAAAACAGTAACGAATTTCCGCAATGCCACGTTCACGTTTATGCCTGTATGCGAAAAAAAGTCAAAATAAAGTGGTTATATTTACTTTTTATATATATATATAATATATAAAAGTAAATCGTTTCTTTTCCAAAAACGTAGATAATATTATTATAGATATAACCACTTTATTTTGACTTTTTTTCATATATATATATATATATATATATATATATATATAATATAAAACCAGCATAACTGTACAGCTTACAATCCTAATTTTTTTTTTTCACTGGATTCAGTATACTTTTATCTGATGTGTAGTCGAAAATCTTAAAAAGTATTGTCACTATTTGATTTTTAATCAAAGGCATATCTTAATTTGTGCCTGAAAGTATCTGGTATTGCTAATAAATAATGCCGCCAGTTACTTTCCGACACAAATTTATACTTTCAGTTTATAATTTTTTGTGTTTGTCTTTAGAAATTTTCTTGAAATTAAAATTATAAATTCTTGAAGTTCATATGATTGTGTTCCTTTCTTTAAAGGATTTTTAACTGTATATGATGTCTATTTAAAGGATTTTTAAGTTTATATGATTTTGTTCCTTTCTTTAATGGTTTTTTTTTTTTACTTGTTTCAAATGTTTTATTATATAAGTCTTATTTATATTTTACTTTCTAATTTTTCTTTATTTATAAATAGTTTTTCAGAATAATCTACCAAACGATTATTTACAATTTTCACCGATATTTTTTTTCCAAATAAAATGTTCTATTTGCCATATCTTCACAGTTAATTCGTATTAATTTCCTATAAAATCATCAAAAAACTTCAAAATATTAAAAATATAATAATAAATAATGTATATATAATATATAATAATAAAAAAAAAAAGCACAGAAAACACTGCATAACTTGAGATTTGAATCTTTAATACAATAGAAAAAAATTTAAAAATTCTACATGCAGTTGAGATGCCACTCATAATAATGCACCAAAGCGTAATAATAACAAAGCAAAAAAATTACAGATTAATTCCATACAAAAACAGTGCATTATGTCCTGTTAACACAATAATCAAAAGAGATGATTACTTTGATAACGTTTGTAAAAGCAAATGTTTAGCCGAGGAAGATGACAATAATTAGGTAGCAAATCAAATTGTAATAACATATGGTAGATGAAAATGCTATTTCCTTATTGCCATTTTGATTGCCAAGTGACAAATCGCTGGAAGAAAATCAGCCAAACAGGACAGCTTGCTTGTCTTGCAAAACGCTCACATCAGAAAACGAGAAATAAATTGCTGCGAGAAGGTTTAGCAAGAATAACACTTGTGGGTTTTTGCTCTGATGCTTTCATACATTAGTACGATTTTAAATATTTTAGGATGTTTTTTTTTTTTTTATCATTTTCAGTGTTGTTTAAAAATTTAATAAATACTTTATAATTTTCAGTTTTAATATTGGTGTGTAACAAGCTCATATATGTTGCTGTTGTGACTAATCCTCAGTGTCCGGCATAGTTGGACGGACACTGAGGTTTTGTAGGACATAAGTAGTCTAGCGGATAAAGGACATGAGTAACTACTCATAGATGGCGGCCTGAGGGCCATTTGGCTAGCGCTCTGGCAGTTGGTATCACAGTCTTCAGATTCGAATCCTGGTGGTGGCATATATGCTTGTTAGTAGTTCGGAATCCATGTTAAACTGTAGATCCGGGTCTAATTAGTCAAAAAAGTGTATAAAATGACCGTAGAGCGATAAACCAAACCAAACTCATAGATAGAGAGAAAGGGCACAGCTTCTGTTGCGATGGAGCACCCATAGGTAAACGTCTGACTTGGCTCAGTGTCGCTGAAGAAGGAAGACAATGCCTTCCGGATGGACTTTTAGGGGGAAACTACCCCGCATTTGTGTATCACCTGGGAGAAAACACAGAAAACTCCCATCAGATAGTCTGACTCTTGAGGCAAGATGCTGAACATCACAAATGCCATTGAGCCTCCATGTCTTTTGAAATAATGCTTACAACAATGCCTCCAGTGGATTGAACTTCAGCCCTAAAGCTCAGCAGCGGCGTGCGTTGCCACTGAGTCACAAATATATGCTGAGCCTCATAAATGTTGTTATTGTGTCTAATCCTCAGTGTCCGGCAGCGCTGAACGACACCCCATAAGTAGTCTACTCATTCATGGAAGGAAATGCAGTTTCTGTTGTGATGGAGCTCCCGTAGATAGAAGTCTGACTTGGCTCCAGAGTAGCTAAAGAAGGAGGGCAGTACCATCCAGGACAATTTTTAGAGTAAACGCCTCGCTTTTGTATATCGTATTGGAAAAAAACCACGGAAAGCTCCCATCAGCTAGTTTGACTAATGATGAATGACCGAGGGTCTAGCGCTCTGTGCTACAGGATTCGGGCTCGAGTCCCGGCGGTGTCATGGTCATTTGTAATGGTTTGGAATGCACTTTAACCCGGTCAGTATGAACGTAAAGCCTTGAGAAGCCCAGTCAGTCTTCTCAGCCCATCATTCCCAAACTGTATAGGGGCAACTCAGCTCTAGGCACAGTGATGTGGTGTAGTAGTAGCAGCAGTCAGACTAACGAGCAAAATGACTGACAATAGAGCCTCCTGTATGAATAAAGTGAGAAGCCCAGTCAGTCTTCTCAGCCCATCATTCCCAAACTGTATAGGGGCAACTCAGCTCTAGGCACAGTGATGTGGTGTAGTAGTAGCAGCAGTCAGACTAACGAGCAAGATGACTGACAATGGAGCCTCTTCATTTTTTGAAACAATGCCGCCAGCAAATTGAATCTCAGCCCTATTGCTCCCCAGCGGTACTCGTTACCGTGAGCCACGAGTCGGACCCTCATATATGTTGTTGCTGTGGTGACCCATCCTCAGTGTCCTGCAGTGTCCGGGCACCCAATGTGTAGTCTACTCGTGGATGGAGAGAAAGGGGCAGCTTCTGTCGTGATGGAACACCAGTAGGTAGAAGCCTGACTTGGCTCCGAGTAGCTGAAGAAGGAGGGTAGTGCCTTCCGGGAGGAGTTTTTGGATGAACTACCCCGCATTTGCTTATCACATGAGAGAAAACCTGGAAAATTCCTACAAGGTAGTCTGACAAAGGAGGCAAGAGGCTGAACATCACAAACTCGATCCTCGTTTTTGAAACAGTGTCTACAACAATGTTGCTTGCGGATTGAACCTAAGCTCTAATACTCACGTTGCCACTTAGCCACGAGTCAAGTGACCAATCCTCAGTGTCCGGCAACGCGGAACGGACACCCAATGAGTAGTTTACTCATGGATAGAGTGAAAGGAAACTGCTTCTGTTTGAGGGGGCACCCGTAGGTAGAAGTCTGAATTGGCCCAAAAAATCTGTAGAAGGAGGGCAGTGCCTTACATGATGATATTTAGGGGAATAACCTCTCATTTGCGTATCGTATGGAAGAAAACCGGAAACCTCCAACCACGTAGTCTGACTAAGAAGGCAAGATGCTGATGATCACATCCTTCCTCGTTTTTGAAACAGTGTCTACAACAAAGCCCGAATTGAACCTCAGCGTTAATGCTCATCAGCGACGCACATTGCCACAAGTCAGGCAGCTCATATATGAACAATGCAATTTCAAATCATAATGAAATCAGAAAAATTGTTCCATAAATTCCTTAATGAGGCTAACTAGTTTAAAGGTGATCATCTAAAAACTCATTTATGTTATAATATTAGTGAGTGTCAGCTAGCTTGCAGTTTGGCGACGATTTGATTCCTGCTGTTGGCATGAGTTTTGGTCACTTCCCTGAAAATGAGTAGATGTGGTGGAAATTAAGGATGTGAAGATTAATAAAAGATCCAGTATCGACAGTAGAACTATTTGTTTGGCATTTTCCAAATTTTCTGCAATACCCTAAGCAAATGAGAACCATGTGCACTTGAAAGTACTACCTGTAGGCATCACCTCCCTTCTTTATATAGAACAACATTGATACACCAAAATGATGCTATTCATTATAAAATATTAAATTAATATAGAAAATTGTTATAGACAAATTGTAATAGACATTATATTTATAATGTCTATTACAAAGTTTATGAAATTGCTTTGGATAAAAAAAATGTCTTTATTACATATTATTATAAATAACATTATTATATAGTATTCTTTATATAGTCCGATATTAAAAATTTCTAATATCATGCCCAAATTATATTATTCAATTATAACTGCATGAATAAATTTAAAAGTAAAATTTTCAAATAAAATATAATTCAGCTAATATCAAAATGTATAACATTACTTTTAAACATTTAATATAAGCATTAAAAATAAAAACATAATTAGTTTATGAATCCAAAAATGAATGAACACTATGATTCTCTTTGATTATAATAAAAATTGTTTAAAAATTTCTACATATATTTGATGTTAAATATTTAATTTCTATATAGAAAGCATTTACTTTATGAATATCAAAATAAATTTAAGAGGAAAAAAAAAGTTTTCCAATTTTTGTAAATTAAATTATGAGGATGTTTTAGATGAATAGCGGCGTAATATTTCAGATTAATTTTGAATATGTAAATTTTATCTGATCGTCTATTTACTGTCTATACTGTGATTAGATTTTTGATATTTACTTAATATTTATTAGCTTTTTAAATTATATCGTTTTCATATCTTTTCGATTTCTTCGTAAACATTGTTTTAAAAAAGAAAAGAAAATGAAAAGAAATGTATTTAAGTAAATTAATTTAAATTAATGCATTTTATTGTATGTATTTTTATGTATATTTTATATTTATATATTTTTTTGTGTATTTTATAATTTTTTATGTATCTCTTATGTATGTATATTTAGTTATATATTTTTTATGTATTTATATGTTTTTAATTAATTGTATTATATATAGAATATTTCGAAATAAAAAAATATTTAAATACTTTAAATGAACTCAAACAATAATTTTTTTATAAAATTAATGCATTTAATATTAAATTATTTAAAGATTATCAACTTTATTTATATTTTATATACATAGAATTAATCATTTTGTAGTATGCAGGTTGTGCAGCTAAATTGTAACAGGGTGTCGTTGGGTTGAGACTTGATACACAGGTTTGAGAACCCTTAGCTGTATTTACACATGCACAAACACCACACATATACATTTAAAAATGTACAATATGTAACACATTTAAAGATGTATAATTACAGATTCGTGAAATAACTCTACTTCTAAGCCGAAAACTCGATACTCAGATATACACGGGATGCGAGAAAATACTTCATCTCTGGGTGAGAGTCTGTAACCCAACTGGTCATTTCTCCTGAACGCCACAGGGGGCGCACTTAATGCGTAAGAGGAAACATGGTTACAATTTTATATTTTTTTTTTTTTATTACAACAATTATACATTTATGTATTACAATATATAGAAACGTATTAAATAAAAATCAAATCCTTTACTAATTTCAACATATCATATGTGACCCTATATTATCATTTATTTAAATAAAGGAATTTTAATATATATTATTATGTAATGGTTAAATAAACTGTAAGAAGATAATTGTTAGATTTTAATTGCAATAAAAATAAGTTTAATTTTTAATGATTAAAATATTTTAAAGCTAATTAAATGAATTCAAACAACCATTTTATTTAATAAAACTACTTCATTTTAATATTAAAACACTTATCGATATTTACGAAAGAATATCGACTTTATTTGTGTATTACGTATATAAAGTTCATAATTTTAATTAATTTATGTATTACAATATATAGAAATGTATTAAATAAAAACAAATCCCATACGATGCTTTATATAAATATATACATATTACGTAAAAAATATATATATTTAACAATATATAATAATAATATATAACGGACTGAAAAAGATAACGGATGGATTTAAATAGTAATAAAAATAAATTTAATTTTTAATAATTAAAATTTTAAATTGCTTCATTTAAAAATAAATATTAGATGAAAAAAATGCACACTATTAAACTTTTTTTTTTTTTTTTTTTTTTTTTGAAAACGCCTTCTCACCGATTATACCTGACACCCCTAGCAAGTAATGAATTCATCCATTTGCGTTTTTAAAACGATTTTTTATCCTTCCACGCAGTTTGACAGTGTAATTAGAAATATTTTCTTCTTACTTATTTGTTGTGTTTTATCACAAAAAAATGATGGGAACACATTATAATACATGAAGTTTTGATATTCAATTTGTATTAATTTAATCATTTGGGTCAAATATCAATTAAAAGTTCGTTTAATTAAATGTATTACCTATTTAATTTCACAATTTTTTAATCACCATTTAGTTTTTATTATCATTATTTTATTTTATGTCATAAATTAAATAATTTTTTTGCATTAATACATATTTTATTTAGGTAGTATATATGAAATCCTACTAATTATCCTTATTTATTTTTTTTTTTTTCTTTTTCCAAAACAATGTTTACAAAGAAATTTATACAAAGAACAATAAATAAGAAATACAAAGAATCGATTTCAAAGTCAAAGTCATCGAAGTGGATATTCTTTAAGTAATTTAATTTTAAAATGCATTAATTTAAAAAAAAAAAAAAAATTTTGTTTGAATTCATTTAATTAATTCAAAATATTTCAATGTTTTTATTTCAAAATATTCTATATTAAATACATTTCTTTTAATTTATTTTCTTATTTAATCAAAATTCTAATATACCTCTCTCTTATATATACCTCTCATATTATAATAAAATGATAAAAAAAAAAGTAAAATTCATAAAAAATGTTTTTATTCCTATATTCAAATAAAAAAAGTTTAATTTGAACAATATATATATATATATATTTTGAGAAAAAGTTTTTAATATTAAAATTGTTTAATTGACAATAGCATAAAAATGTATGTGCTACTATTTTCAGTTATGGTTACGTGGTTTGTTTTTTTATCGATGGATTATTTTCTAAATTTTCATTTTCTTTATAATTTCTTGGTATTATTTTGACTTTAATGATCAAAATATTGTTACTATAGCAACAACCTTGTGATTCTTTATTACTTTATTTATTTTATGAGCACCAGAATCAATAAAACGAAATTTTAATGCATAGTTAGTGCTCGTGTTACCTTAATTTTCAACTACTGCTCAATTCATTTCTTTTTTTTTAATCAATTTTTTATTAATTTTCTATCAAATTGTTTTTAAATTTGATTTATAAATTTTATCTATTGTATTGTATCTATTGTATTTTATCTATTGGATTTCTGAAATTTGCAAGTAATCAATTTTTTTTTTTTTTTTTTTTTTTTTTTTTTTAATACTTTATTGTTAATGATTTTTTTTTGTTGTACAGTTATCCATCGGGACCTGATGGCCGAATGACTAGAGCTCTGACTGTCAGTGATACAGGTTTTGAGTTCGAAACCCAGTGGTGCCATGGACGTTTGTAGTGGTTCGGAATTCATTTTTAGTCGTAGGTCCTGATTTAATATAACTGTACAGCATTGGGTTTAAGGCTCGACATACAGTACGCCATAAAAGTAAAATATCTTCTATCTCGAAATATGCCAGCAGGCAGACGGGCTTGGCCCACCAGAAGTTGTTCGTCAATGAAAAAAAAAAAAAAGTTTTCCATTGGAGCCTGATGGCTGGGTAACTAGAGCTCTGACGGTCGATGCCACAGCTTTTCGAGTTCATATCCCGGGCGGTACCATGGATGTTTGGTGCAGTTTGAAATCCACTTTAAACTGTAAGTCTATTTTGAATATTGAGCGTTGCGCATAAGGCTGTCAACAGTACTCCGTAAACAGAAAGCATCTCCTGTCTCGAAATATACCAGTAGGCAGGCGGCTTTCGCCCACCATGGAGCTGTTGCGCCAATGCAAGAAAGACAGAAAGTTTTCCATCGGGCCCTGATGGCTGAGTGACTAAAGCTCTGACGTTCTATGCTACAGGATTCGTGTTCAAATCCCGGCGGTGAAATGGGTGTTTGTAGTGGTTCGAAATTCACTTTAAACCTAGGTCCTGGTTTAATATTACTGTACAGCATTGGGCGTAGGCTTGACAACCCTGCCCCTTAAAAAAGCAACTCCTGTCTAGAAATCTGCCAGTAGGTAGACCTGGCTTGACCCACCATGGGACTGTTGCGGTAATAAAGAAGAAGAAAGTTTTGCATCGGGATAAAAGTGAAAATATCTTGAAAATTGTAAATTTTAGAATTTAAGAAAATGGTCTTTCTTAAAAATAATTGTGGAATATTTTAAGGGGTGAAAAAGTTTGATGATTTAGTTTGGTTTGTAGCTCTACGGTTATTTTGTGCACACTTTGGGCTAATTAGACCGATACCTGTAGTTTAACGTGGATTCTAACCACTAACCATCTATATCCCCGCTAGGATTCGAATCTGAAGACTGTCGTACCAAAGGCCAGACAGCTAGCCAATGAAAAGGTTGATGTGAAAAATTATAGAAGGTCGATTTTATAAAAACTTCAGTTTTATTATGAATTTTTCATGTACATTAGTATTTTTGTCAGTCTTTGATGGCAATAAAACATGTAAATTTGTACACACATTCGAGTTAGGCGATTTTCGCCGGAACCATCTTACGCGTAACTATTATATTTTCATTTAACCAATTCAATAAAGTATCTCATTTTCTGGGACCTGATGGCCGAGTGGCTCTGGCGCTCTGGCTCTCGGTACCACAGGTATCGGGTTCAAATCCCGGCTTGCCCATGGGTGTTTGTAGTGGTTCGGAATCCACTTTAAACCGTAGGTCCCGGTCCTAATAGGATTGTAGAGCGTTGCGGGGGCATTGTTACTCCGTGGCTTACTATCAAGCTACACGCGCCCCCTGGGTAATGCAAAGTGAGTAATGTCTGTGCAGCACTTGCCTTAAGGCATCAAAGACAATTGTCTAAGTTGGTTGCCAGCTGCATTAGAACGAAAAAAAAAAAGTATCTGATTTTCTTTGGTGATTAGCCAGGTCAGCAAAATATCTCCTTTTCTATGGTGAAAAGTCAAGTCAGTGAAGTATCTCATTTTCTTTGTTGATAACTTAGTAAAGAATATCTCATTTTCTTTGGTGAGTCTAATACTTTACTAAGTTAAATCAGTAAAAAGTACTACTGTGCCCAAAAAGTAAGACCAATTATTATTTTTTTCAAAAACTCTTTATTTATTCTTCTGAATTTATTTCATCACCTTTAAAGTAATTCCCTCCGGACACAATGCACTTATGCCAATCCTCAATGCTTGCTAACAGGGTCAGGGATCGACAGGGGTGGCCTTCAAAGCGAGCGGCGATTCACGCTAAATCTCTTCAATCGACTCAAATCGGTATCCCCGGAGTGGTCTTTTGAGTTGAGGGAATAGCCTGAAATAGCACAGTGTGAATACGGTGGAACGATATAGTTTCATTTTTGGTGAAAAGGTCACGAAGAATGAATGTAGTGTGAGCTGGCGCATTCAGTGTTTTCGGTACCATCCGAGATTTGACGCGTTTGATACCCAAAACGGAATTGAGCGATCTTTTGAAATTCCAACATCATCAGCAAGGTCTCTAATTGTAAAGACGGCTTACAAGCACCAAATATTTAATTTTTTTGGACGTGAGCTTAGTCGGTTCAGGTTGATGGTCAACCAGAGGGCTCTTCATCTTCAACGCATTCTCTACCTTCTTTGAACTGCTTATACCACTTGTAAACATTTCTTTCCGATATAGAAATGCTCAACGAAGGCCTTCTTTCACATTCTATACGTTTCTGCAAACAAAATTGAATGCAAGTTCTTTGCTCAATTTATTCGGGCATTTCAAAAATCGCCGGAATCAGTTTTAGCGTCTCACAAAGCCAAGCGTAACTCAAGCGCTAATGGATATTTTGATGTGAAATTTCTTATAGATGTCAAGGACAGTGCCAGCAACCTAGAAAAGAAAAAAATGGAAGTTTGGAAGCCTCGGGAATTTTAAATTGAAAATGGGTCTTACTTTTTGGACACAGTAGTATCGCATTTTCTTTGGTGATAAGTCAAGTTAGTAAATTATCGTATTTAATTTAATGATAAATCAAGATAGTAAGAAAATTATTTTAGGTTTGTATTATACTTATTTACTAAGTGGATACCTAAAGTAAATAATTATTATAGCTTAATTTATGCACAATCGTATTTTGACCGCATTCAAAAGGCATTAAATAAATATAATATTTCGACTTAAAATATTTCCATTATTAGTATCTAAAGTATATAATTTTTGCCTCTAATTTTACACGAAAATAAATTCATAATACGTTGAAAATGATACACTGAAGAATGCTTTTTTTTCTTTTGATAACGTATGTACATAATACATGCCATGTACAATACATGTGTAATATAATGTCTAATACATAATATACATACAATACATGCAATACATAATATGCATAATATAATGTCTAATTTTAAATGTATTGCTATTTAGACCATGTTGAAAAAAATATATTGATTAAGTCTATTGAAATTATATTCATACTAGCTTAGATATAACCATTCCTCCTTATATCGTAAGCATTCTTTAAGAAAGTCGTCAATTAAAGGCATATTTCACTATCGCGCTTTTCTTTATCAATCCACATGCGCAATATATCAAAACGGTTGTTCTATTTAGAATAAATTTTAAAAAATTCTTAAAACTGTCAGTACATAAAAATATATTTACAATAAACTAGAAATAAAATTGAATGAATATCATATTCCTTTTAAAGATATAAACTCGTCTTATATACCTATTTCACTATATCGCGCTTTTTTTTGTCTATCCACATGCGCAATATATCAAAAAGAGTTGTTCCATTTAGAATAAATTGCAAAAATTCTCATATTTTTAAAACTATCAATACATAAATATATATTTACAATAAACTAGAAATAAAATCGAATGAATATCTTATTCCTTTTAAAGAGAGAAATTCAGTTGTTATAAGCCTATTTCAATACTATCAACATGCGCGATATAGCAAAATGGTTGGGTTTTTAGAATAAATTATAAAAAAAAAATTATACTTTTAAAGCTATCAAAACTAAAGATAAATCTCAATGAATATCTTACTCCTATTAAAGTAAGTATATATCGAACAAATATTATAATCAAAAAGTAATACATTAAAAAAAAAACTTTTAAACTAATTCTATTTGATAAAAAAATTTCCATCTAATTTTACTTGATATCTATATATACGAAGAATTTTTACAGCTAATTTTACTTAATATCATCTAATTTATCAAAATACCTGGAACACTGAACTATAAAGATAAGAAGAAGAAGAAAAAAAAAGAAGAAATGGGTGGTTCGTACAAGAAAATTAGAGCCCCTTCCACCGCTCAACTTCAATCAGAACTGAAGCAACTCAACTTAACTCACGCAAACTGTCAGAAATAACACGATTTCTGTCGCTAATAACGCAGTAGACTGTAACCGTCATAAAAAAATAAACACCCCATGAAAAGAAAAAAAAAAAAAAACACATCGCAGCTGAATTCCTAAATCTCGTGTGTAATAATAATAACCCTCTCTCCAGTATATTAACCCAAAACAATGCTTCTGGTAGAGATGACTTAACAAAAAACAAAAACAACAATAAAAAACTGTAACCGTGATCGCACTTATCAATTTGGGCACCTATACCTGTCAATATAAATAGAAGGTTAGAATGTTGCCATAACATTTATTATTATTTTTTTTTTTATTCTTCGACTTGTCAAAAGGTTGTCTTGTAGGTACGATAATATATACAAAAAACAAGATGGGGTTGAGATGTTTCTTTCTTATTTTTTCTCCCTCTGGTGTTCTTTTTTGTTACTATTATTTTATTTTGTCGTCCACTAAATCTGTAATATATATATTCGTGTTCTCACAATTGATACGAATCTCGGAATGAGATAAATTCGTGAGATCGACAGAGCTGTAATTTAAAAAGATCACCATTTTTTTTTCTGTTGCTTTTTGACAAGTTGCAGATAAGGTGAGATCGTTAACAGCGATATAGTTGCTTATCATAGCATTTTCATGGGTAATTATGAATCGGGTGTTGTTTTCTTTCTTTTTTCTTTATTCTTTTTCTTCTTTTTCCAGCGTGAGTTATAACACCGCCTGTTTTGCTTTTTTTTTTTTCTTTGCACATTTATATTTTGGTGTGATGTTCTATTAATATTAATGCTTTAATCCCTGGACTGATTCGATTACAACTTCATTTTGCACATTATTAATGGCATGGAATTATTCAAATGTGATGAAATTCTTATGTGCCCAGATATTATGGGCTTTCATAATATCTGGGATGGATAATGTGTTAAAATGTGCTGGGCAATGAATAATGTGTTAAAATGTGCTGGGTAATGAATAATGTGTTAAAATGTGCTGGGTAATGGATAATGTGTTAAAATGTGTTGGGAAATGGATGGAATGTGTTAAAATGTGTTGGGCAATGGATAATGTATTAAAATGTGCTGGAGAATGAATAACATGTTATGTGCTGGGCAAAATACGCTGGGCAATGGATAGTTTGTGATGGTCAATGGATATTAAACATAAAGACATGCAAAAACTGCACAAATCCCGAATAATCTGTCTCGAAAAGCTGAACCAATACTGTTGATAATAGATACTTTCTTTTCAATCGAAATAATTTTTTATTAGCTATTATTTTAGCCTTTCTTTTTTTTTTTTTATTTATTTATTTTTTTCTTTTTCAAGTGTGAGTTATAACGCCGCCTGTTTTGCTTCTTTTTGTACATTAGTATTTTTTTGTGATCTTCTATCAATGTTAATGCTTTAATCCGTCGACTGATTCGATTACAACTTCATTTTTTTGCACATTATTAATGGCATGGAATTATTTAAATGTGATGAAATTTTTATGTGCCCAGATATTATGGGCTTCCATAATATCTGGGATGAATAATGTGTTAAAATGTATTGGGCAATGAATAATGTATTGAAATGTGCTGGTCAATGGATAATGTATTGAACTGGGCTGGGCAATGAATAATGTGTAGAAATGTGTTGGGCAATGGATAATGTGTTAAAATGTGTTGGGCAATGGATAATGTATTAAAAATGTGTTGGGCAATGGATAATGTATTAAAATGTTTTGAGCAATGGATAATGTGTTAAAATGTGCTGGGCAATAGATAATGTGAGGTGGACAATGGATAGTGTGTGATGGGCAATGGATAATGTGAGGTGGGCAATGGATAGTGTGTAATGGGCAATGGATGTTAAACATAAAATCATGCAAAACTGCACAAATCCCAAAATAATCTGCCTCTTAAATCTGAATCAATGCTGCTGATAATAGATATTTTCGTTTATTCGAGTTAATCATTATTTATTCTTTCTTTTTTTTTTTCATATTTTTCTTTCTTTCTTTTATTTATTATTTTTTTCTACGTGAGTTATAACACCGCCTGTTTTTTTTTTTCTTGCACATTAGTGTTTTGATGTGATGTTAATGTTATGAAATTCTTATCTGCCCCGGTATTATGAAATAACAAAATATCTGAACAGATGGATGGATAATGTGTTGGGTAATGAATAATGTGTGATTGGCAATGGATAATGTGTGATTGGCATGTGTTATGGATAATGTGTGATGGCCAATGGATAATACGTGATGGTCAATGGATAATGTATGGTGGACAATGGATGTTAAAAATACTCGTAAACACATGCAAACCTGTACAAATCTCTAATAATCTGCCAAGAGAATCTGAATCAATGCTGATGATAATAGATATTTTCCTTTTATCTGATGTAACATTTTAACAACCATTAATTCAACCATTAAATTAACCATCGGCCTGTTTAACATCTTAAAATGCATTTTTAAGATGCAGATAAGGTGTTGACAAGTTGTACATAAGGTGAGATAGTTAACAACGATTGCTTATCATGGCATGCTAGTGGGCAATTATGAATCTGTTGTTGTTTTTTTCTTTTATATTCGTTATTTTCTTTCTTTTTATTATTTTTTTTCCAGCTTGACTTATAACACCGCCTGTTTTGCTTTTTCTTGCACATTAGTATTTTGGTGTGATTCTCTACTAATATTAATGCTTTAATTCTTGGACTGATTCGATTACAACTCCATTTTTGCAGATTATTAATGGCATGAAATTATTCGAATGTGATGAAATTTTTATCCGCCCAGATATTGTGGAAGTCCAAAATATTTGAGCAGATGATTGGATAATGTGTTAGAATGTGAATGATGGATAATGAGTGATGATCAGTGGATAATGTATGATGGTCAAGTGTATGATGGTCAATGGATAATGTATGATGGGCAATGGATGCTAAAAATAAACATATGCAAACCTGAACAATCTCTAATAATATGCCAATAAAAATCTGAATTAGTGTTGGTGATAATAGATATTTTCCTTTTATCCGATGTAATATGTGAATCAACCATTAATTCAGCATCAGCCTGTTTAACATCTTAAAAATGCATTTTTTAAGATGTAAATAAAGGTGTTGACAAGTTGTAGATTAGGTGAAATCGTTAACAGCGATATAATTGCTTATCATAGCATTTTCATGGGTAATTATGAATCGGTGTTGTTTTCTTTTTTCTTATTTATTTATTTTTTTTCTTTCTTTTACTGTTTCCAGCGTGAGTTATAACATCGCCTGCTTTGCTTTTATGTTATATTAATATTAATTAGTGTTTTTGATGTGATGGTCTATTAATATTAATGCTTTAATCATTGGACTGATTCGTTTACAGCTTCATTTTCTTACATTATTAATGGTATGGAATTATTTAAATGTGTTGAAATTCTTGTCTACCCAGATATTATAGAAGAAATATAAATGTAACCTTTCTATTGCATGCTATTTTTTTCTATAAAAATCATATTTCTTACAATATGATTTTCTGTGTCATTATTTAGAAAGACAACAAAAAAAAATATCATCGAAATTTCAAGATTAGGTCATCTGATTCTTATGCAAATATATACGTTAATCATTTAATAATTATTATTATTATTGCTATTATTATTAGTTATCAAAAGTTATTATTATTGTTCTTCTTTTTTATTGTTATTATTATTGTGATGTTTCATAAAATATGATTTTCTGTGTCATTATTATTTAGAAACAACCGCTATAAAAAATCAAAATTTCAAGATTAAGTCATCTGATTCTTATTCAAATGTATACATTAATATTTTGATAGCAATAATAATAATAATAATTATTATTATTATTATTATTACTATTATTCATCTCTACTATTAATCTGTACTATTAATGTCTGTTTATACACTTTAAATATACAGACATATTTTAGCAAATATAAAATGAAAAAAAACGTGATTCACGTCTCCTATCAGCAAAGAAAAAGGACAGAAGAATAAATAATATTTCCCATGCAATCAATGGCAGCGAGCGAATAAATCTGGGCTCGAAATAATCCGTCAATAAATCGACTGAGCGCTGGGCTGTCTGTGAGGGGCGTCCGAAGACAGGTCTTCAACGCCGCCGCAATCAGCCCCCTGCGGTGGGGCCAGGTGCGCTGGGCCCCACACAAAGCTGCGATCCTCATTGGGAGGCTGCGTTCTAACTCGCTTCAAATAGGCCCCATTCACGCCTTTATTACTACTCGGCGGCATTTTGCTTTTATGCGAATAGCTGACGTCCCAATATTGTTTCAGAGAATTATTTCTATGGCTTCATCATGATTTTGATGTTGATTGTTGATATTAGTGATTCCTGATGATGATTTTGAAGTTGATGGTAACTCCTAGTGATGAGTTTGATGTTGATGGTAACTCCGAATAATGATTTTGATGTTGATGGTAATTCCGAATAATGAGTTTGATGTTGATGGTAATTCCGAATGATGATTTTGATGTGGTGTTGTGTAACTCCTAGTGATGATTTTGATGTTGTATATCGATATATTCGGTAACTCTAACGATGATTTTGGTTTGATATTGTTGGTAACTCCTAATGATGATTATTATTTGAGTATTGAAATTCATGTTGATGTTGGTTGATGTTGATGTTAGTCGCTCCTAATGATGATTTTGATGTTGGATATTAAGGTTGATGTTGGTGACTCCTAATGATGATTTTGATGTTGAGTATTGAAATTCATGTTGATGTTGATGTTAGTAACTCTTAATGATTTTGATTTTGCATATTGATGTTGGTAACTCTAATGACGATTTTGATGTTGATAACTCCTAATGTTGATTTTTGATGTTGAATATTGAAATTCATGTTGATGTTGGTTGATGTTGATGTTAGTAACTGATTTTGATTTTGCATATTGATATTGGTAACTCCTAATGACGATTTTGATGTTGATGTTGATTTTGATGTTGAATATTGATAATGTTGATGTTGGTAACTCCTAATGATGATTTTGATGTTGAATATCGATGTTGGTAACTCTAATAATGATGATGATGTTGGTAACTCATAATGATGATTTTGATGTTACACAGGTTACAGATTAGAATTCTGGTGGTGGCACGAATGCTTGTGAGTAGTTCGGAATCCATTTTAAACTGTAGGCCCTGGTCTAATTAGCCCAAAGTGTGCACAAAATGATTGTAGAAACAAACAGTGCCATTATCTTATATTGTCGCTTTCTGTTTTTCCAGTGAAATACAAGCTTATTTCTTATGTCAAAGGATTTGCTTAGTTTTGGAGCATCAATGATCCTTTAAATTTGAATATACAACAGAAGGGCAACAGAATATACATTTCTAAACTCAAAAATTTCTAAGGTTGTTCAACATGACACATTAGCGCTATTTATTAAACATTGAAATAATAACTAATTCGACGTTTTTCATTCGAAATAAAAACTATTTTTTGTTTCGTTTTTTACCGAAGTAAATCGTAAAAAAAAATTAAACCTTAATCTAGAAATTACTCTATTTTGTTAACTGAACACTTTGCTATCAACTAATTCAATAAAGTCTTCTACCAGAAGGCATTATTTGAAATTGTTCCAAATAGGCAATATTTAAGTCTGTGAATCATGTTATTTAAACTGACCATAGAAATTTATCTTTTATATGCACACATTTTTCTACTCATTTCCAAGTTGTATATATTGAATTTCCCATTTCTGACATTGAAATAAGACGTATTCAACAATTTTCATTTGTTTTTGTTTATTTTTACCGAAGGAAAATCTTAAAAAATTGAGCCTTTATGTAGAATTTCCTTTGTTTAATTACTTAATTTTGCTAACTTTAATATCATCTACCAGAAGGCATTATTTGCAATTATTCCAAATAGGCAACGGTTAAGTCTGTGAATCGCATTACTTGTACTGGCCATAGAAATGTATCTTTAATATACATCTTGGTATTCATTTTTTCAAGTTGGTTCTAGTGAATTTCCCATTTTTTACACTAGAACAAGACGTATTCGACATTTTTCATTTGTTTCTGTTTATTTTTACCCAATTGGAACCTTAATAAAGTTAAACCTTAATGTAGAATATTGACTGTTTAATTACTCCATTTTGATAACCGAGCACTTTATTATCATCTACTTCAGTGAAGACTTCTAACCAGACGGCATTATTTGAAATTGTTTCCAAACAGGCACTGGTTAAGCCTTGCGAACCGCATCCCTAGAAATGGCCATAGAAATTAATCCCTTAATATACGTTCCGGATTACACCAAATCACCGCACAGCTTTTAACGTATTCCACCAGCAGGACGCTCAGGGCCATGCATATAAAAGCACGTACACAAATAAACCTAATTCGACAAATAGCTGCATCTGCATGGCTCATGCCAATCCATGGCTTCAGCTCGACAGGTCAGTTTCCCATAAATCATTCATAGGACTGCAGAGCTGATTTGCCCACAGGCCCCACGTATTGCCTGTGCTACAGTGAAGGGGAAGGGGGCTCGCTATAAAGGAGGCAGACGACACCTAGTTCGATTGGAGAGGTGTGCCAAGGGTGGGTGGATGGAGTCTTTGGTAAGATTCGCTGCAGCCGTGAAATGGATTCGGGTGCAAGGGTGGTGTTCATGCCAGCCTATCTTCGAGTGAATATCGCGCCTTTGTGTTATGCTAATGCGGTTTGGGGTGCCCCAGGATTGAGTGTCTTCATTTGAATGAGGCCCCATTGTGGATGGGGGAAGGTGCAATTAATTGGAGGGAAAATTCGATGAAGGGTAATAGGAAGGGCGAGCCACCCCGTCATGTTTTGGGCATTTACAGAGGGGGTGGGGGAAGGCTTGGATGTCAATATGGAAAGAGAGTGTTTAAATATTGGGTCGTATTTGGTGACAGTCGACTTTTAGTGATTTTCTGGATACGTGGTTCAGATTTTTATTACTTTCATGGATTTAATTATGATTATTTTGTTTAATACTTTCAAGGATTTAATTATGATTCCTTTGTTTCAACTAAAGAATCTCCTCAATCGAACTAGATATCGTCTGTCTCCTTTCATCCACTTCATGACGTAATAGTAATAGCATAATTCATGAAAATATTGAATCGCAATTGGGGTTTTAAATACAAATGATTTGTTCAAGTGGTCTAAAATTTTATTAAGTTTCACTACTTTTTATGATTTATTCGGTGACAGTCGACTGTTGATGATTTACTGGCTACCTGACTCAGAGTCTTGTAATCAGATTTTATTGCTTTCTTGGATTTAATTAATCAAAGTTGAGAAATATTATTGGGATAACATTATAGTTTTAAATGCAAATGATTTGTTCAAGTGGTGTAAAACATATTAGGTTTTACTACTTTAACAATTTATTTGGAGACAGTCGACTTTTGGTGATTTGCTGGCTACGGGGTTCAGATTTTATTACTTTCATGGATTTAATTATAGTTACTTTATTTTAACAAAAGTGTTTCATCCACTTTATGGAGTAATAATAATAACATAATTTAAGAAAAATAGAATCAAAATTGGGGAACAACATTCTGGTTTTAAATACAAATGATTTGTTCAAGTGGTCTAAAACTTATTTAGTTTTACTACTTCAATAATTTACTTGGTGACAATCAACTTTTAGTGATTTACTAACTATGTGGTTCAGAATCAGATTTTATTACTTTCATGGATTTAATTATGATTATTTTGTTTCAACAAAAAATATTTGATCTAGTTGATGGCGCAATAGCAGTAACATAATTTATAAAAATATTCAATCAGAATGGAGAAATATTATTGAAAACTACATTGTGGTTTTCAATACAAATGATTTGTTCAAGCGGTCTGAAACTAATTAGGTTTTACTACTTTAACAATTTAGTTGAGGACAGTCGACTTTTGGTGATTTGCCACGTCATTCAGAATGCTTTGTAATCAGATTTTGTTACTTGAAGGATTTAATTATGATTATTTTGGTTCAACAAAAAAACATTTTCTTAGTTGATGGCGCAATAGCAGTAATAGGATTTATAAAAATATTCAATCAGAATGGAGAAATATTATTGAAAACTTCATTGTGGTTTTCAATATAAATTATTTGTTCAAGCGGTCTGAAACTAATTAAGTTTTACTTTAACGACTTTGGTGATCTCAGAATGCTTTGTAATCAGAGGATCTAGCCGACAAGCAATAGCAGTAATAGGGATTTATAAAAATATTCAATCAGAATAGAAATATTATTTTTGTGGTTTCCTAATACAAAATTATTTGCGGTCTAAAACTAATTAAGTTTTACTACTTTAACAATTTAGTTGAGGACAGTCGACTTTTGGTGATTTGCCACGTCATTCAGAATGCTTTGTAATCAGATTTTGTTACTTTGAAGGATTTAATTATGATTATTTTGGTACAACAAAAGTGTTTCATCCATTTGATAGCGCAATAGTAATAGCATATGTAAATATGAAAATAGGGAATTAAAATTAAAAAATATTTTTGAAGACAACATTGTGGTTTTAAATACAAATGATTTATTCAAATGGACTAAAAACATATTAGATTTTACTATATTAACGATTTATTTGATGGCAGGTGACTGTTGGTAATTTGCTAGTTACTTGATTCAGAATCTTCTAATCAGTTTTTATTATTTTCATGTATTTAATAATGATTATTTTGTTTCAACAAAAAATGTTTCAACCACTTGATGGCATAATAATACTAACATAACTTATGAAAATATAGAAACAAAAAATTGAGGAATGTTATTGATCAACATTATAGTTTTAAATACAGTAGGATTTGTTCTAGTGGTCTAAAACTTCATTAAGATTTATTAGTTTAACGATTTATTTGGGGTTTTACTGTTGGAGATTTGCTAGCTATGTGATTCAGTGTCTTGTAGTCAGATTTTATTACTTTCAAGGATTTAATTATGATTATTTTGTTTCATACACTTGATGGCATATTAGTAATAAAATAATTTGTGAAAATATTGATTCAAAATTGAGGAATCTTATTGGGGAAAACATTGTGATTTTAAATACAAATGATTTGTTCAAGTAATCTATAACCTTTACTACTTTAACGATTTATTTGGGGACAGTCGACTTTTGGTGATGTATTTGCTAGTTACATGATTCAGAGTTTTGTAATCAACTTTTATTACTTTCGTGGATATAATCTACGAAAATATTGCAATAATATGATTTCTTCAAGTGGTCTAAACTTTATTAAGTTTTACTACTTTAACGATTTTATTATTGAAGTAATTTCAACTAACATTAAAAAGATAATTCATCGTCTGACCATTACATTGGCGTAGTATTTGAAGAGCCAAAATAATACGTGGTTGTTTTAATGAGCATCACTGTGATATCTTTTCTGTGATCTGTTCATCAACAGGATTTAAGTTCTTGTGATTAGGTTTTTGTCAGATGTTTTTAAAATTAATAATAATAAAAATTTACTGTGTATAGATACTATATAATACCATTATGGGTACAAATTCCAAAATGTGGGTAATCCAATACATAGTTTTATGTTTTTTAATATTTTATAATAGTTTACTATTTTAATTGGTTTATTTACTATTTCTGGTAAGTTTAAGTAATACTTGTAGTTCATCTATTCGCATAATTATTTCATTTTGGTGATCATTATGATTAATTAAAGAAAAATTAAATTATTTTATTGTATTGTATAATTTTTTTAAATTTCAGTAATTTGGCAATTTTACTTCTTTTTATTAAATTTTACTACTTTTATTATGTGGTTGTTTAAATTAAAATTGCCCATTCAAAAAGTTTTATTTATCATTATTTACATATAATAAATAAATGAATGTTCATATGAATACCCTAATGTTTAATGAATTCATGTTTTAATATACTTTAAGATATTCATATCAACATTGATTCCTTTATTATGTAGAAAAAAATTATTATGTAATTAATATATCTCCATAATATTTTGTCGTCTTGGATTTTTTTTGAGAAAAATTCATCGGATGAGTTTTGATTTCGGCAGGAAGCCGTTTAACTGTTTGCGAACTGCTGGTGAAGAATTTAGCAAAAACTCTCACATTTTCAATTAGTGACTAAATGTTATCAGGAAAAAAATTTCTGTATTACTTTTAAAAGAAAAGTTTTTATCCTTTTTTTTTTTTTATAGTTATTGTATTGCATGTATGCTTAAATGAATTTTTGTTATGCATGATTATTTTTAAATGGATGTTTGTTAATCTAAATAATAATAGAGGAATATTGAATAATATGGTACAGAAAAGGATCTTGTATTTTCATTAATTCAATGCTTTTTTTTTCGATTGAAATCACGAAAAATGATGATTTAGTATTTTAGAGGAATAAATTATAGAAATATTTGAAGCAGCACTGCTTATGTGCAAATAAATTACTCAGAAATTATTTAATTGTGTTTTTTATTAGCATTAATGCAACGAAAAAATTCTGCTGCCACTGTATTATACAAACTATAATCATTATAAATACAATTTTTCCAATTCTAAAATATTAATGGTAGTGGTTTCACTACCATTAATATTTGTTTAATATAAATCAAAAAAATCAAACATCAACTCTATATTTCAAAAAATAAAAGTAAAAATTGGAAGACCATTTTTCCATCTTGAAATAATCTACACAACTAATGCATGGAGACAGAAACAAACACAAGGACCACCTTTTCCAAGGAGTATCTTTCCAGACAATTACTCAGAAATAATGTAAATAATAATAAATGAATGTTTTTATTTATACTTGAATGGATGTTTTATATATGTTTAAATAGATGTTTTTTATATGCTTAAATAGATGTTTTATATATGCTTAAATAGATGTTTTATATATGCTTAAATAGATGTTTTATATATGCTTAACTGGATGTTTTATAAGTATTTAAATGGAGGTTTTATATATATTTAAATGGAGATTTTATATATAATTAAATGAATGTCTGTTATGCATGCAATTATCTAAATAATAATAAGACCCATATTAAGTAATAATATAGCTCAGAAACAGATTTTTGTATTTTCATTAATTCTGATGATTTTTTATTTCGATTGAAATCACATAAAAATATTGGCTTAATATTTGATGAGAATAAATCATAGAAATATATGAAACAGAACTTAGCACTTATGTTATTATATAGCACAATTTAATGCAGTATCCACCATTCAACTTGTTTATGTGTGAATAAATCACTCAGAAATTATTCAAATGATTTTTTATTAGCATTAATACAACGAAAATTCCATTGTCACTAAAATAATAATGGAAGTAGTTTCAGCATTTTTATTTGATAAAACCCAAAAATCAAACATCAACTCTGCATTTAAAAAAAAAAAGTAAGTAAAAAATTGGAAGACCACATTTCCATCTTCAAATAATCCTCACAACTAATTCATCCAGGCAGAAACAAACACAAGGACCACCTTTCTCCAAGGAGTATCTTTCCAAGTCATCTCCTGGATGTTTGTTGGTGAATTGGAAAAAAGGTCACACCGATTAGCTACTGAAAAGGACCCCCGGTAGGCCTCAACTTCTCAATCAGTTTATCTTTCTCGGTGGTAGACAGGACAGCTGCTTTTGATACTCATCTGCCACTTAACGCTTTTGGAGATGGAAAAAAAAAAATCGTTTGGCTTTTTCTCAATCGATTGTTCCAATGCAAATGCGATAGGGGGATCTTCGAATGTATGGTAGTACTTGCATTTAAAAGAAACCGATTTATTTCAATTTCCTTTTGGGAAATGTAGAGAAATGTAGTTTTTGGGAAATGTAGTTTTCAGTTTTCAGTTTTTTTTTTTTTTAAATCGATTTTAAGGAAATTTTTTGTTTTTTATAAAACCTATGCACATGTTCTTCTAAGTCTGTTCTTTTTCTTCTAAGTCACATATAGTTTTTTTCTTCTTTTTGGTACTTGTGACAGACAGTTTGATATTATTTTGTAAATGAAATAAAAAAATAAAATATAGAATAAAATCAACATATAGAGAGAGCCGAATAAAATTTTTATTTATTTAGTATGTTCAGAGACGTGCGCGGACGTTTGTTATTGGTAGGTAGCGTTATGTTATAATCAAGTAATCTTTTAGCTAAAGGATTTGGATTGTTAGGATTGTAAAAAATTTGTGGTTAATTTGTGAATAAAATTTTTAACGGTAGTAATGTCCAAAGCAGCCAAAATGTCACTATTTCGCCATGTTCAAGTGATAAAATTGTTCAGGTGATAAAATCAAGCTCATTGTCACCATGGTGCATCAACTGCCATGCGCAAGACCTTGTTCTCCAAATTGGTACTTGTGTCATTATATATATATATTGGTTACGTTGTAATTTTTCTTAATTTAGAATTTAAGAATTTTCTTTATTGAACCTATACACATACTCTTCTAAATCATACTTTGTTTTTTCACTTTTGTTACTTGTGTTTATGTGATTTGTTATAAGTGTATGAATGTAGTATATTTTTTTCTTGTTTTCAGTTTTTCTTAAAATCGTTCTTAAGAAAAAAAAATTTATAGAACCCATACACATGTTCTTCTAAATGACACCTTGCCTTTTCCCAATTTAACTAAACTATTATAGTAGTCTTTTGAGGTTGTTATTTATCTTCCAATGATCAGGTGTTAAAACTAAATGTATACTTAACTCAGCATTGTTTTGAAATGTATAAATCGTTTACAGAATTAAACTAAAAATTAACTCTGAATCTTTTTTAATCTTTTCTTTTATTTTAATGCTAGTTAAGTTTTTAGTATTTTCCATTTGAACTTCTATCAGTATATCACATCACATTTTATTCACTGACATTATTTTCAAGTCAGCTGAAAATATTACACAAGGAAAATTGTTTGCTTTTTTTATTCTTTCTATAAAAAATGGTAAAAATTAAATTTGCAAGATTTATTGTTGATGCATTAAAATAAGAACATATCTTTAAAAAGCATTTCTGTAAATTAATTTATCTAAAAATTAATTCTGAACGTTTTAATCTTTTAACGCTAATCAAGTTTTTTAATATTTTCCATTTGAACTTTTGTCTGTATACATATCACATTTTATTTGCTGAAACTATTTTCTAATCAACTGAAAATACTACCCAAACAAAATTTAACTAAACTAAAAAAAACAGGCTTTTTGTGGTTAGTAAAAGCAAGCTTTACTATTTCTCTTAATTGCCCAGTTGTTAAAACTAAATTGAAATATATGAATCATTTGTTCAAAACATATTCAAATATATTTCTCTTGCAGTGACCAGGTGTTAAAACTAGTTGCAATATTAAATCATTTATACTGTTTTGCAATATATAAATTATTGTGAAGATTAAATCTAAAAATTAATTCTGAGCCTTTTTAATCTTTTATTTTATTTTAATGTTTTTATAGTCAGTTTTTAGTATTTTTAATTTGTTAGGATATTAATGTCAGGATACACATCACATTTTATTTATTGAAACTATTTTCTAGTCAATTGAAAATATTGCACAAATATAAAATTTAACTAAACTGAAAAAAAAAGCAGGCTTTTGAGGTTGACCTATTTATCTTCCAATGACCAGGTGTTAAAACTAAATTCATACTTTAACTCAACATTATTTTGCAATATATAAAGGTTTTGAAGAATTAATCTAAAAATTAATTATGAATCTTTTAATATTTTTTTTTATTTTAATGCTAATTATATTATTAGTATTTTCCATTTAAATTTCTGTCAGTATACACATCACATTTTATTCACTGAACTATTTTCTCTAATCAACTGAAAATACACAAACAAAATTTAACTAAACTAAAATAGCAGGTTTTTCATGTTGTTATTTATTTTGCAATGACCAGGTGCTAAAACTAAATTCATACTTTAACTCAACATTGTTTTGCAATATATAAATCGTTTGAAGAATTAATTAAAAATTGATTCTGAATTCTGAATCTTTTTTTTTTTTTTTATTTTAATGGTCAAGTTTTTTAAATATTTTCCATTTGAACTTCAGTCAGTATACACATATTTCATTTACTGAAACTACTGTTTATTCAATTGATAATACATAATAAAGCATAATTTAACTAAAATAAAAAATAGACTTTTGAGGTTGCTATTTCTCTTCAAATGACCACGTGTAAAAATTAAAGTTATACTTCAACTGAACATTGTTTTGCAATATATAAATCGTTTCAAGAATTAAACTAAAAGTAATTCTGAATGTTTTTATTTATCTTTTTTTTTTTATTTTAATGGTCAATTTTTAATATTTTCCATTTGATATTTTATCAGTATGCATATCGCAATTTATTTATTGAAGCTGTTTTCTATTTTCCAATGACCAAGTGTTAAAACAAAATGTATACTTTATCTCAACATTGTTTTGCAATAGTATATAAATCGTTTCCAAGAATTAATCTAAAAATTAATTCTGAAGCTTTCAAATATTTTTTTATTTTAATGGTAATTATGTTTTTAGTATTTTACATTTGAACTTTTGTCAGGATACACATAACATTTTATTCACTTAAATTATTTTCTAGTCAACTGAAAATGCTGTACAAATACAAAATTTAACTAAACTAAAAAGCTTGTTTTTGAGGTTTCTATTTATCTTCCAATGACCAGGTGTTAAAACTAAATTTATACTTTAACTCAACATTGTTTTGCAATAGTATATAAATCGTTTCCAAGAATTAATCTAAAAATTAATTCTGAAACTTTCAAATATTTTTTTTATTTTAATGGTAATTATGTTTTTAGTATTTTACATTTGAACTTTTGTCAGGATACACATAACATTTTATTCACTTAAATTATTTTCTAGTCAACTGAAAATGCTGTACAAATACAAAATTTAACTAAACTAAAAAAAAGCTTATTTTGAGGTTGCTATTTATCTTGCAATGACCAGGTGTTAAAACTAAATTTATACTTTAACTCAACATTGTTTTGCAATATTTAAATACGTCCAAAACAGTTCAAGGATAAAAAGCTTGAGAAAGAAACACATGTCGTCGAATTTATTATTTTTTTCTCTTTTCATATTATTCTTTCGTCCATTTCTTAAACATTCTATGAAATAACAAATCATTTAAATTTGATAGTTACAATAATGGGGGAATGGTTCTTATTTCGAATATCATGTTCTAAAAAGTGCGTGTTGTTGTAACAATTTTTTTTTTTGTGTGGGAGGTAGAAGCAATATTATGTGAGATCGACATGATTAAATATTCTTTTATTGCATTTCTGGCCGATGCATATTATGGAGTCTTATTATACTATGCATTATTCATGTATTTCATTGAATTCTTCAAGCTATGTACACAGAAAGTATTGGCAAGTTATTGCTTTTTTCACTTACCACTTTTCCGTTAATATATTGTGGGTTGGAACCAATTACGTTAAAAAGACAGTTACCGGAATTAAAGAAAAGATATGGAATGGTAACAACTAAAAATGATTAGTGTATTCCCAATACAATAAATGTAGCAGTTTTTAGTGGAATATTTTTCCCGTACTAGATTTTTATTTCGTCTTTCTACATAATAAATCAAAATAATTACTTTTTCCGAAAACTTTCCATAATTTGATTGAATTCCAATTGCTTTTGTTACTTTTAGTGACATTAAACATTTAAAACAAAAATAATTAAATTGGTAATCGAATAAAAATAAATTTTTACATCAAATCCTTTTACAAAATACAAAATATATATATATATATTAATTCAATAAATCGGCAGTTTAATAAATTAGTAATTTCTAATTATTATTCAGTAAATTATTAATTTCTAAGTAGAATTCAATAATTAATAATTTCTTAAGTAGAAATCAATAAAAATTGTAAATTGTTAATTTCGAGGTAGAATTCAATAAATTGTTAATTTCCGAGTAGAATTCAATAAATTGTTAATTTCCAAGTAGAATTCAATAAATTAGTTATTTATAAGTAGAATGACGGTCTGACGGCCTAATAACAGCCCTCTGGTACTCGGTACCACAGGACTCGAGTTCCAGCTGTGGCATGGATGCTTGTAGTGGTTCGAAATCCACTTTAAACCAAAGATCCTGCTCTAATATGACCGTAGAGCGAAAAATCAGGAAGTTGGGCGTAGGGCTAACAAACTTACCCGGCAAAAAAAAAATTCTTATGTTTCGAAATATGGCAGAAAACCTTGGTCCACCATGGGCTGTGTGTGTCTGTTGAGTTTAATCCTCAATGTCCTGCAGTGTGAGACGGCATATTAGGGCGGGACCTTTGGTTTAAAGTGGATTTCGAACCACTACAAGCATCCATGCCACAGCTGGAATTATATAGATTTATATTTCGTTTTTGTACTTCTGGTACTAGATTTTTATTTCGTTTCTAGATAAAAAATCAAAATAATTACTTTCCGAAAATTTCCCATAATTTGATTGAGTTCCAATTGGTTTTTTGACAGACGAACTCTTCTGATAACTGAATATAAGAAATGATTATTTATTTTTTAAAAAATAATTAAATTTCTAATAAAATAAAAATAAAGTTTACATCCAATCCTGATATAAAAAATTTTTAATTCAATAAATTAATATTTCTAAGTAGAATGAGGGATTTAATGGCTGAGGGACTAGCGTTCTGGTGCTCGGTACCACAGGAATAGAGTCCCGGTGGTGCCATGGATGTTTGTTGTGGTTCTGAATTCAATTTAAACTGTAGGTCCCTGTCTAATATGACCATAGACTGACAAGGGCCAAGGGCTAACGAACTTACACCGTATAGAGATAAAAAAATTCTCATGTTTCAAAATCTGGCAGATGGTCTTGGCCCACCATGGGCTGTATATGTGTCTGTTATGTCTAATCCTCAATGACCTGCCGTGTGGGACAGACATTCCATGAGTAATTTACTCATGGATGGAGGAAAGGGGCAACTTCTGTACCATGGGTTGTTGAGCCAAATATGATGTTGAGATAAAGTGAATAACTAAATTGATGAAAGTAAAACGGATATTATTTTAACTATTCTTCAAATTTTTTTAACCTTATAATCAAAAATATAATCAAAGATGAAACCGTTTTTTCAATTTATATTTTTCAAAGAAGAATTTATTTACTTTATTTAGAAGTTTTCCAAAATATGTGTAGGATATAATGAATTTTAGATTATCATAATATGCTATTGAAACTGGAGAAAGATAGACAACAATACTTTAAAAACATTTTTATTTTTACATCAATCAATGTTTTCACAACATCATATTTATATAAAGGAAGTATTTTAATAATTCATATATATTTTCAACAACTTATGCATGGAAAATAAATAAGATAAATAATATAAAATAAATAAAGTGATGTATGGAAAAACATTTACAATATCCAGTCGAAAATTCAGTATTTAAAATTTGGCTATAAAATTAGCTTCTTAGAATTTTTTTTTATTCCTTAAAACAATAATTACCAAGCGATGCATTATTTAAGTGAACCTGTTTTTATAAATTTTTAATTTAAGTTATAATCAGTGTTTTAATAACTAAAATAAGAAAATAAACAAGATATAAATAACATAAAAAATAAATAAAGCATTATATGGAATAATATTTACAACAACAAGTCTAAATTTCAGTATTTAAAATTTTTACCATGAAATTAGCTTTTTTAGAATTTTATTTTATTCCATAAAACAATAATTAGCAACAAGCGATGCATTATTTAATTGAATCTGTTTTTATTATTTTTTTTTACTATCAATTATAAGTGTTTTAATAATTCCAATTTAAAATTTGTTTTAATTATTTTTTAACAACTTACGCATAAGAAAATAAACAATATATAAATAGCATGAAATAAATAAAGTATTGTAGGAAAAAATACTTACAACATCAAGTCTAAATTTCAGTATTTCAAAATTGACCATAAAAATAGCTTCTTTGGAATTTTTTTATTCCATAAAATAATAATTAGCATCAAACGATTATGCATTATTTAAATGAATCTGTTTTGATTAATTTTTTAAAATCAATTATAATCAGTGTTTTAATAATTTAAATATTTATTTAGCTACTTATGTATAGAATACATAAGGAAATAAACAAGATATAAATAACAAAAAATAAATAAATATTGTATGGAAAAAAATTTACAGCATCAAGTCTAAATTTCAGTGTTTAAAATTGATGAAAAAATTAGCTTTTTAAGATTTTTTTTTATTCTTAAAATAATAATTAATACCAAACGATGCATTATTTTGAATCTATTTATATTATTTTTTAATATTAATTATAATCAGTGTTTTAATAATTGAAAAAGAAAATAAACAATATATAAATAATACAGAACAAATAAATAAAGCATTGTATGGAAAAACATTTACATATCAGGAAAACATACAGAAAGATTGCGAATTACGAATGGAAAGATTACGATTCTAAAGTATCGATTACTGTCTCGTAATTACGATTACGATTCTTAAAGAATCGATTATTGTCGCGTAATTACGATTCTTAAAGATTATGAAAGATTAATTTTCTTATTAGATTAAAAAGAAGGAAATACATATCAAATCTAAATTTCAGTATTTAAAATTTAACATAAAATTAACTTGTTTAGAATTTTATTTTTTTTATTCCATTAAACAATAATTAGCACCAAGCGATATTATTATTATTATATATTATTTAGTTGAATCTTTTTTTATTAATTTGTTACTATCAATTATAATCAGAGTTTTAACAATTTCCTTTTTTATTTAAATTTCAATTTTTTTTAAAAATAAACGTAAGGTTTATTTTTCAAATTCTTTCCATAATTGCTTTTTTTCAAAACCAAAATTCGAAAATGAAATTGCACACAAATAACACTAGTTTAATTAAGAAAATAAACAAGATATAAATAACATAAAATAAATAACGTATTGTACGGAAAAATGTTTACAACATCAAGTCTAAATTTCAGTATTTAAAATTGATCATAAAATTAGCTTTTTAGAATTTTATTTTCTTTATTCCATAAAGCTATAATTAGCACCAAGGATGCAGTAATTAATTGAATTTGTTTTTATTAATTTTCTATTACCAACTATAATCAGTGTTTTAATAATTAAAATAAGAAAATAAACAAGATATAAATAACACAAAATAATCAAATATTGCATGAAAAAATATTTACAACATTAAGTCTAAATTTCAGTATTTAAAATTTGACAAAATTAGCTTTTTTAGAATTTTATTTTTTATTCCATAAAAGAATAATTAGCACTAAACTATACATTTAATTGAATCTTTTTTTCTTTATTAATTTGTTAATAATCAATTATAATCAATGTTTTAACAATTCAAATATTTATTTAGCTACTTATGTATGAAATGCATATGGAAATAAACAAGATATAAACAACACAAAATAAATACATTATTGTATGGAAAACATTTATTATAACAAGTTTAAAATTCAGTATTTAAAATTTAACCATAAAATTAGCTTTCTAGATTTTTATTTTATTCCATAAAATAATTCTTAGCACCAAACGATTATGCATTAATTAAATGAATCTGTTTTTATTAATTTTTTTAATATCAATTATAATCAGCATTTTAATAATTCAACTATTTTTTTAACAACCTATGTATGAAATGCATAATGAAATAAACAAGTAATAAATAATATAAAATAAATAAAATAATGAAAGAAAAACATTTACAACATCTAAATTTCAGTATTTAAAATTAACCTTAAAATTAGCTTTTTTTATTCCATAAAACAATAATTAGCACCAAACGATACATTATTTACTTGAATTTGTTTTTATTAATTTTTTAATATCAATTATAAAATAAATAAAATATAAATAACATAAAATAAATAAAATATTATATTAAAAAATATTTACAACAAAAATTCTAAATTTCAGTATTTAAAATTGGCCATAAAATTAGCCTTTTAGAATTTTAATTTTTTATTCCATTAAACAATAATTAACACCAAACGATACATTATTTAATGGAATCTTTATTTATTAATTTGTTAATATCAATTATAATTAAAGTTTTAACAATTTCCTTTTTTATTTAAATTGCAATTTTTAAAAAAAGAAAATAAACGTAAGTTTTTAATTTTTTAAATTCTTTTCATAATTGCTTTTTTGAAAACCAAAATTCGAAAATGAATTCGCACACAAATAACGCTAGTTTAATTAAGCCTAACTGTGAATGATTGTGCTCCATTACCAGAGCCATAATATGACCCACAAAAATTCTTCAAGTTCTTTAAACATCATCGCAGAACTTTTTCTTTTTTTTTTTTTTACCACGAAATAGAATAAGTTCTACCAGTATTTTAATGGGACTTGAATAAATGACATAATAAAAAAAATGCGACACGAATGGGGTAAAAAAAAAAGAAAAAAGTAAAAAAAAAAGGGGGCATTCCATTAAACTCTTTACGCCAGAAAAGAATAATTTAGCGACTCAACTTTTTAGCCTTTTTTTAACCTATGTGACTCTATCCCGCTGTGAAGGTTGAAAGATAATTTACACTTAATTACCCGGAGGATTGTTTTTGAGATGGTGGAAGAAAATGAATAAAAAATATAACTGTAACCGCCAAATAGCCTTCTAAACTGCCTCGTTAAGTCGGAAATGTGGAAAAATATCGGTTTTGAACAGAAAATGCTGTGGATGGCTTTTATTTTTCTTTAAAAAAAAAAAAAAAAAGAAAGAAGAGAAAATGCTTTTTGAGAGGTGGTAGAATTAATTTTTAAATGTGAGTGATGATTTAATATGAGAATCATGTTTTTATTCACCATTTTCCAGCAAGACTACGTAAAATTGTTTTATTCATAATTTATTCAGTTCCTTCTATTAGCTCACACTCTCCCTATATATATCTTGTTCAAACTTTCAATCGTTCATAAAAATACTTTTTTATTCATCCACTCAAGTTCAAAATACATTTTTTTATTGAACTTGTAGTGGATGACACTGGATGTTAATACAGTTTTTTCAAATATTAATTCATCCATTAAATTTAATTAATTAATTTTATTTTATTTTAGATTTAAGTTGCATATATCTATCAATAGATGGCGCCAGATAAAATTATGTATAAAGGACTTTCTACAATAGAGTGAAAAAAAAAGTAAGAATTGACTTTAAAAAATTTTTTTTATATATTACTTGTTTTTCCATGCTGTCAAATAGAATTAGCCTAAAGTGTTAATCATCAAATAAATGAATAATATCCTACTTGAAAATTGTAAATTTTTATCAAATATAAAGATTTTTGCCATGGTCAAATGTTAATTAATAATTACTGATAATCAATTTATTCAACTATCTACTTTAAAAGGATTTTAATTTTTTACAATAGAAATAAATGTATACAAATTTTTAAAGGAATGATTAAATTTATTATTGTAACCTAAAGTTATTCCCAAAAGTATCAGAAATTTTCAGAAAAGGCCTAAAATAGAAATCGAAAAGAAAAATCGCTAGACCCTAAAATAGAAATCGAATGTTAAGTCCAAATTTTTTTCATATCATCTTCATATGATTCCGAATAAAACCGAACAATTTTTTTTTTTTTAAATATAGGCCTAAAGTGTTAATCATTCAAATAACAATGAATAATATCTTATCTTAAAATTGTACATTTTTATCAAAAATAAAAACTTTTGTCATTTTCAACAGTTATCTAATAAATGCTGATAATCAATGTATTCCAACTATCTATTTCAAAACATTTTATTCTTTTACAAGGAATTAAATTGATACAATAAAATTTTCGGAGAAATAATAACATTTACTATTGTTATATACAGTTATTTCAAAATTGTTAGTACACTTTAGGAATTTTCAAAAAATGGATTAGAGCCTAGAATTAAAATCGAATGTTAAATCCAAAATCTTTTCATATCATTTTAATATGATTCAGAATAAAGCTGAATATTTAAAAAAATATATAGACTCAATTTCTGTGGAAGGGAAGAATACTTCACATAAATATTTTCAGATAAATTCTAAATAAAACAATGGTTTATAACATTGTTTCCTCTGTATTTTGGATTAAATATCGCTTGATTTCGACAGTTAATCTCAAAAATGTTAGTGCACTTTAGAAATTTGCTGAAAATAGGCTAGATCTTTTCAATTGAAATCAAATGTTAAGTCCAAAATCTTTTCATGTCATCTTCATATGATTCGAAATTTTATTCAAACTGAAAATTGTTTAAAAAAATATAGACTCATTTTCTTTGCATAAAAATTAAAATGCAAAAGAGAAAGAAAAATACTTCTCAAAAAGAGATTGATCACCAAAAATGACGTTCGCCTCTGGTGTCTCTAAATTTACTAAATATAGAGGCACTATATTCAACAAATTCTGCAAACGCTACCTGCATATTTAAACCCATTAGAAGACATAAAGCGTCCTGATGACCGAGTGGTTAGCGTTGTGACGCTATGCACCACAGGCTTCAGGTTGAAATAGATGCTCGTAGTGGTATGGATTCCACTTTAAACCGTAAATGCGGTTTTTTATATCCTCGTGAACAACAAATGACAGTAGAGCGACAAATCCAGGGGTTGGGTGTAGAGCTAACAACTCTACCCAGTACAATGAAAGATACTCATGTTTTGGAATCCAAGTAACAAAAAAAAAAAAAAAAAAAAAAAAAAAAAAAACGACATATTTCATCTTAGATTCCACATGACTGGTGGAAGTTGACTGAGACACCCTTGGTCGGAATTAGCTGTAGTGCTTGAGAAGAAGATTTAGTTTGACTCACTACGGTCTACGGTTTTTGTGCACACATTAGGCTAATTAGACCAAGATCTACACTTTAACATGGATTTTATTTAACAAACACCCATGCTACAGCTAGGATACGAACCTGAAGCCTGCGTTACCCAGTTGGCCATCAGGCCGCTGGGAAGAAGAAGGCATATAGGAAGAACTGGAAGTTAGAGTACTGTTTGGTTTGTCGCTCTACTGCCATTTTGTGCCCACGAGGACTAAATAGCCCAGGACCCACAGTTTAAAGTGGATACCGAGCCACTAACAAGCGTCCATGCCACCGCCAGAATTCGAACCTCTCACCAAAGGCTAGAGCGTTAGCCAGTTAGCCACCAGTCCGCTGTGAAGAAGAAGGCATATAGGAAGAACTGGAAGTTAGAGTACTATTCGGTTTGTCGCTGTACTGTCATCTTTTGCACACGAGGGCTAAACAGACCGGGATCTGCAGTTTAAAGTGGATTCCGAACAGCTAACAAGAATCCACGCCACAGCCAGAATCCGAACCATTAACAAGCCTCCTTGCTACAGACATTAAATTCGAACCTCTCACCAAAGACCAGAGCGCTAGCCAATTAGCCATCAGGCCGCTGAGAAGAAGAGGAAGGCATATAGGAAGAACTGGAAGTTAGAGTACGAAGATAAGGCTTAAAAAAAACATAAACAGTAACGTTCGAAGAAAAGAGGACAATTGATGCTGAAATTACAAAATAAATAAAGACCCAACGAATTATAAGCCAAGACATATAAAAGGTATTGATTCTGTTTTAAAATATTGTACTAATTGACTAATATATGGAGATTTATTGTAAGTGGGTGCAGACTTTTATGATTATGCGAGTTTACTTTTTGATTATTGAATTAAAAAAAAGTTTTTTATTCTTAAAATATTTAATATAATTTTCTTAAGAAAGAATAATAGATTTCATTAAAAAAATTCTTATTCTGAAATTTTTATTGATAGATATAGCAGCATTTCATTAAAGTTCTTAAGTGCACGGAAAACTTTTGGTAGCTATTGTAAATATTTATTTAACGTTACTGTATAGTTAATTGACTTTATTTTAATGAAAAAATTATTATTATTATAATTAGCGTTATATAATAACGAAATCAATTGCAATCTCAAACCAGAAATGAAAAATAAACACTATATTATTACTAACAAGTTATTTTTCATTGCAGAAAAAAAAAATTATTTTCAAGGTTAAAAATATTTTTAAAGAAGAGTTTTGAATGAAGAATATTATTTTAACTGAGGTGGAAATTTAAATTAAAGATAATATCAAGAAATGTTATTCATAGCGAAATATAAATATTAACAATTGCCATAAATAAATAAATACATGTTTCATAACTATTATTTTTAATTTTATGTATTTATTTTATACATATATATATATTTTCCAAACGATTTTATTATTTGCATTTCGAAAATCTTCTTAAAATATACTATAAAATGTTTTTTTTTATAAAATTAAATTTAAGAGATCTTCTAAGAAATTCCATAGATTATTCATTTGTATTTCCAATATATCTTCATGATGATAAAAAAATTTTTTAAATAAATCGTTATGTAATAGACTAAGTTCCCCATTTCTTCTACCACATTATTCTTTTTAAGAACAACCCTTCATTTCTTTCTCGTGTTCTTATTTCAATGTTCTGATGCATAAAATCGGATGTCTTTAAAAAAAAAAAAAAAAAGATCTTCTCATCCTAATTCGAAACGATATCTCTCAGCCTAATTATTTCTCCTTTCATCTTTTTCGCCTGCAAAACAAAAATTGCCATTATCATCTTTTATTTATGCATTTTTATGTACCAAACGATCGCGAATTCTAGTTCGATGAAAAGAACTTCGGCGCCATGTTTTGCAAGCGATTTTTATGAAGAAAATGAGCATTCTATTATATAAGTTTTTTTTCCCCTTTCGAAACTTGTGCATAGAAGCACGTGTTCTGTTGAGAAAAAAATGAGCAGACGATTTTTGAAAAGCGAATACATACATAAAAAATAATAAAATAAAATAAAGAAACCGAAATCTTTATTTTGCCTTTTCTTTATATTAAGTATTTGTCAAAAAGAAAGTCATTCCTTATTATTAAAACTGGACACAGTATTTTATTCTTTTTTTTTTTTCTTATTCTTTTTCTTTTTTTTACCCCAAAAGATTTTTGATCATTTGTCCGTTATATTGTTAAAAATAAAACTTTGATTCTAAAACAACCGTGTAAAAATTGAAAAGGGGAAATAAAAAAAAAAAAAAAAGAAAATACACACAATTGAACTAGGAACCCCCTAGTTTTTTGTTTTTTTTTCTTTTTTAAACTTTTCTTTTTCTTCTTTTCTCTAAAATGTTGGAAGACAAAAAATTATTACCTTCACTAATATGGCGAAAATAAATACTTTTCTACCAAACGATTCTTCTACGGGTTTTTTTTTTTTTTTTTTATTTCCTTTTTTGTTTTTTTTTTCCCTCGTCAGATTGTTGTTTTTAACTTACTGAAAGTTTTTTTCCCTCTCTGGTTCTGCATTTAAATGGGACCTCATTAAAATGGTATCTTCCTGAAAACTGTCCCTTTTTCAATGATTTTTTTTTCCCTTCAAATCCTTTAGATATCACCGCGGATGTGTTCATGCGGATTTCTTAAATGGCATTCGATGGGGGAAAAAAGGGACTTAAAAACTTGAAATTAATAAAGACCATTTTAATGATTTGAAAATTGCATAGCAGATGCAAGAAAATATTGTACATTTTTTTTTTTTTTTAATTTTGCCTGTCTTTTGAACTGTGTGAATGATATTTTTGAGGATTGAAAAGATTTCTTAGGATATATCTATTAGTTTTAAGAAATTTATTGAACGTTTGCAAATAATAAGAACATACGAAAGGAAGTAATGTAATAATGAATTAAATGAAATTTTTCTACAAATTGGAATTATGAAATATATCATACAAACTCATCACAGAAAAATAAAATCTTTTTTTCTCCTATCATCTTCTATTAGAAAAATACGTAAGCTGTAAAAAAAAAAAAAGTGTATCTAAATTGAAAAAGAGATTATCAAATAACTCTATTTTTTATTTTGTAACAACTATTTTAATGAAGTTAGATACCAAAAAATCTTGATTTCTGCAAATATTGCCAAGGAGTTTGACATATATTTATTAAAGAATCATTTTAAGCGTCAAATTTTTTTTTTTTTACATTCCTTTTACGAAAAGGAATGAAATACGTTTATGAATTTTACTATAATTTTGTTTGCTTATGTGCTTATTAACATAAATTTCTTTTAATATTTCTCCTCTTTACGAGATGGAATAATATTAAATATAAAGCTTATGTAATTTGCTACAGTAATAAGCTACATAAGCAAATAAAGTCATCGGAAAATTTGCTTTTGGGCAATTATAAAATCAGTTCGATCTTTTGGTCTTTTTATCAATATAATTTTTTTTATCAGTCTTCTATCTACTTGTTTTTAAATTTGACTTATAAATATAATCTATTTTAGTGTTGTTGGATTGCGGACATTTGCAAATAATCCATTTTTTTTTAACTTTATTGTTAATGGTTTTTTTTTTTTTTTTTTTTTTCAGTTGTAAGTTTTCCATTGGGGCCTGATGGCCGAGTGACTAGCGGTGCACAGACATCGGATTCGAATCCGGGTGGTGCCATGAATGTTTGTGAGGATTCAGAATCCACTTTAGACGTAAACTCTTGTCTAATATGACTGTAGAGCGTTGGGCGTGGGGCTGACAGCTCTATCTCGTAAAAAAGAAAAACATCTCCTGTCTCGAAATATGTCAATAGGCAGACGGCCTTGACCCACCATGGGACTTTTTCGCCGATGATGATGAGGATGATGATGATTACTTATTATAAACGGTAGAAAGACTAAAGAAATTTATAAAGATCGTTAACATTCAGCTACACATTTTTTTTTTCATAATTATGTTGCGTTAACAAAACTAGCTTTAACATCACGTTTTTAAAAAGTATACCTGTTATTGAATTTATTTCTTTTGTGAGATCCCTGTTCAAAGTTATAAATTAAACATAATTTAATAAAATTATATATAATTTAATATTAAAGCGTTTATTTATCTCAAATTATTTCTGTCCTTTTTTTTATTACTTGAGTATTACTATTGTTTTTTTATCGTGTCCAATAATATAGCATCATTAAGATGTCACTTACACAAGTTGGTGTAGTTTGTTTTTCTGATAATTCTGATTCATGAATAATAAAGTCCTTTTAACTATTTAGTACATATACTTCTGTTACAATGCGACTGGAGATGGTTTCTTTTACAGAGTAGGGTTGTCAGCCATACTCCCAACGTTCTACAGTCATATTAGATCGTGCCCTACTTTTTTAAAGTAGATTCCGAACCACTACAAATAACCATGGTACCGACGGCTCTCGAACCCGAAGCTTGTGACACCGAGCGTCGGGGAGATAGTTACTCTGCCATCAAGCCGCTATCGTTTTGGCCTATCCTTTGAAAAATGTCCATTGTTTTTTTAAGCATTATGCAAAACCTGGAAATTCGTTTCATGGCTCAGCAGGCAATTGATTTAAGTTCGAACCGGAGCTATTGCTGTTTTCAGAAACGTGTACTAGATGGTAAATGTGACAAATTGCAAGAATAAAGATCTCGCTTCTACAGTCAACCGGCTTGATAAGAATCTTTCAAGTTTTCTCCCTTTTAACATTGAAAGGGGGCTACTGCCTTTCAATAGTCATAGGTGGACCTGTTTCTGATATACATAATTGGAGCATCAGAACCATTAATATAAATCAAAAGCTACCCTGGCAATTCTTCCAAAAAGACTTTATTCTTCTTCATTTGACGCAGCAGCCCCATGGTGTGCCAATGTCGTCTGCCTACTAGCAGGTTTCGAGACATGAGATGTTTTTTCTTTTAAGAGGTATGATTCCAAATCTTATGCCAACGCTCTGCAATCGTATTAGACAGGGAACCCACGTTTTAAAGTGCATTCCGAACGACTACAATCATCCATAGCACCGGCGGGATTCGAACCCGAAATCTGTAGTACCACTGGCGCTAGCCATTGGCCATCAGGTCCCCATTATGGAAGACATTATTTTATTTATTTGAGTACTGATTCATCTAGACTCGCATTTAATAAATAGTGAGATGCACTCGCTTGTTGGTGAATGACTAGCGCTTTGCTGCTCGGTGCGAAAGGTTTTGGGCTCGAGCCCATGGATGCTTTTAGTGGTTCGTAATCCTCTTGAAATCGTAAGTATAGATCTAATATGTTCGTAGAGAGTTGTGGCGGTAGACGACGATTTGCCAGATTAATGGAGAACCTTGGTTTGCTTAGCAACCTCTATCTCCTGCTTTGTGAGTGAGGGAAATTTCTTTAGCTTTAAGCCCATTGATTAGATAGAAAAAAGCAATATAGGTATATTATTAATTTATTTAAAAATTAATTATTCGAAATTTTTATTAATTAATAAAAAAAAATCTGCATATATAATTCTTTTTTTAATATTATTATTATAATTTCAAGTAGGTAATAAAAAAAGATAAACAATAGAAACAAACAATAACGATTGGAGAGGAAATTGTGACTCAGTGGAGAAACTGCATGGTAATTCGGAAAGGAGGATATCAGAACGTTAATGAATAATAGAGAGTTTTTTTGCATACCGTACGTTAGTTACCGTAGGACGTCCGTTAGCTTTTTCTCCCTAGCGCGCATGCTCATAGGAAACTGCGCATGCGCGCTAGGGAGAAAAAGCTAACGGACGTCCTACGGTAACTAACGGGGTATGCAAAAACTCTCTAATATTCAGAACAGCGCGAGGTCTTTTGCGATTTTAAAAATCAGAAATGTCGTAAACATAGTTGCTTTGATCATTCAAAACGGAATTATTAATATTTGGAATGGAATTGTAAAATTTTTTTGCAGTTTTATACACAAATTGTTTAAAACTTGGGAGGAAAGAGCATGCCTGATGTCATCATTTCGGAAAAACCAAGGCGAATTTGTAATCATACGTAGGATTTTTATTTTCAAGTCTTTGTATGATCTCGAAATTCGACGGAGCAGTATATCCCCAAATAGGACTCGCATATGCAAGTATTGGACGCAAGTAAGCAAGATAAATGTTACTGGCATCCGTATCATATCTTCAAGCTACACGTGCCCACTGGGCAGTGCTAAATAAGTAACAGTGGTGCAGCCCTGCTTATGGCATAAGATAACTGTCTCTGTTGCCAGCTGCACTAGAAAAATAAATAGACTAGGAACTACGACTTAAAGTGGATTCTGAATCACTACAAACATCCATTCCACCGCCGGGACTTGAACCCCAAACTTGTGGCACAGAACTCCAGTGACTCCGCCATCAGTACCCAGAACACTTTATTACACGGCATCATAAATGAAATACGAATTGTAGATAAATAAGTAATCAAATATATAAAGCAAACACTGTCTTCAATAATATAATTGTTTCTCTGTGAACTAGTGATTTGAGATTTTTCTATGAACAAACATTTAAGCTATGATTAAACTACAAAGATGTCTTTCAGGAGTTCCAAATAGTTCATTCCTCTACATGCTTTTATCAAACATTAAATAGATACATAATAAAAAAATTTTAAATTATTTATATTCATATGATTTATAAATGCATCAACTAGAAAATTAATATTGTTATTGCAATTTGAATATTATTTTTAGCTGTTAATATTTTTTTAGCCAGTTAAAAATGTATTGCTCAACAAAAAAAAAAAAAAAAAAGCAAATCGCCTTCCATCTACTAGTTTACATAGTGGCAAGGACACTATCTCCTCAAAATGCTTCGACTATTAGAACAATGGGCACACAACTGCGTTTCTGCAAACATTGAAATAAAAGAAGTTCTTGTATTCCGTGAAGAGCTACCGAGTATTCCAATAAGGAAATAAATTCGAATTTTTTTCAATCATGTAACGAGGACCACAATGAGGAATCACCTGCGTTTGTTCAAGAGAAAAAGCAGAGGACAGGACAGAATGGAACGTAGGCGGAAACACAGGATCCAGGACAATGGAGACCGTAATGTTCGCGTCAAGTGATACAGGACACGCAAAGTGCAGTTTTATTCCCCATTTGTACATCAAGCGTCGTAAGCGGATCGGCTGAAACAACAAAATGTAACCACATGTTGTTTGGATTGGTGTTTGGGAATAGGGTGCCTTGTTGGAGTAGTTGCAGCTGGGCAACGTATTGGAGATTCGTATGATCTTAATACCAGGAAACAGCAAGGTTGTTGTAACTAAAAACAAGATTGGTGTACAGAATGTAATTATTTCGAATTAAAAGCATATTAGCAGAGTGGCCAATAAATCCTGAGTTTTTTTGCTAACTTGTCGAAACTCCACTACTGTATGTGACAGGCCTTCAATTCCTCAAAACAGTTACGGCCTGATGGTCAATTGGCTAGCACTCTGCCCTTTGGTACTACAAGTTCGGAATCCACGTTAAACAGTAGATCCACGCCTAATTAGCCTAAAGTTGGCAAAAATTACCGTTGAACGACAAACCAAATCTCAAAACATTTTTACTTCTTAAAAGAGATTTTCCCTGTGGAAAATGAAAATAATGGGAAGATTTTCATAATAGGAAATTTTATTTTTAAATTTTTACTGGTAGTAAAAGAGTAAAAACCTAGTTTGATGTTCAATATTCCTTTTAAGGATGTTGAATATCAAACTAATGAATAATGAATCTATATAAATACATCAATTACAAAAATAATATATATATATATATTTTCGATGCTAATTTTTTTTTTCTGGAATTCATCTTTTGCTGTCCACAGTCTCTTTATGAAATTTGGTTTCTTTTTCAATTTATTAGTTTCAGCTGCAGATATCTTCAAACTAGTAAAGTTATTTTATTGCTACTCCGTATAATAACTAATAATACCACTGCAAATAAGGAATCTGTAAGAATATATCAATTAAAAAAATATTTGTAAAGACAATAAATTTGTAAATATTCGAATTAGATATACTTTTAGGCAATATTCGTAATTTGTAAATATTCGTATTATGATATACTTTTAGGTAATATTCTTAATTTGTAAAGATTCGTATATGGTATACTTTTCCTATAAGCAACATATTCTACCTCTCATTTTATATAGAACATTTCTTTAGAAAAATATATAGAAAGTTTTTTAGAAATTTTTTTTGTTTTGTTTTTTTTTTAAGCGAGTTGTTTTAATTGTTGGAAATTCGTATTTTTTATTTATTTGTAAAAGATTAGGAAAGGCCACATTGAATTGTTGATAATATTTAAAACTGTAAAACGTTTGAATTATTCACCATGCGTTTAAGTATTTTACGAACAAAGCTTCTTGAATTAGAACGTTGAAATTTATTCGACTTACTGCTTCGGTGGTCACTCACCGCACGATCGCAGCACGCGCAGCTATTATGTCAGAAGAGTTTCTGCTGCCATTTTCCACCAGGAAATTAAACAACCACCGTAGCAGACGATTCGTGACTACTTCACTTCACGGGGTTATCCTTCCTCCCCCCTCCAGAACTCCGAAAGGGGAAGAGAAACGGAAGATCAAAGACGAGATGTTCGCGGCAGATGATATTAATAACACCTTGGCAGAAGCATATGGCAATGCGATAGACAGACGAGAAAAGATGAACCGAGTCCGATTTGACGGATCCGAATCAGCGAGGTCATCGGAGATCACCTAAAATAGAGATTCGCTCCGATCCTGGCTGATAGATAGCTACAGTAACCACAGATGGAGATTAAGTGCCAGGCTGTAAAGGCAGGCGATTGCTTTTTAAAAGATTCTCATTAGCACCTAGGCTTTGGCCTATCTGCCTTTTAAAATCGTAAAGGGAATAGTTTTTTATTTTGTTCCCATGGAGGGTTGTATTTTTGTAGGAGTGCAAGAAAAGGTTGTAAACGAAATTAAAGTTGTTGGAGATGTTCGACTGATTATGCTAAATGAGACACTTATCTTTCATTTTCACACGATCTGGGAGATAAGGGGGGAAGTTATCGGTGTAGGTTGAGTTATGGATGGTGTGTAGGAATTGTTGTTTTGGTACTGGGGTTTTTGCTTACTAAAGAGTTCTTTTTTTTTTTTATGGGTTTGAGTGTAGAGGAGGCATGTGTTTTACGGAATGGTTTTAATCGTTCTGTTAAAGAAGGCGGAAAAAAAAAAGAACTTGTTTTTCTAGACATGTTTCGTATGTTTGTTTACTAACAAGAGTTTGGAAAAGGCAGTATTGATTTGTTTATATCTGTATAGTGTTCAAATTTATTATATAAGTGAACTATTTTACTTAAAAAGTTTCTTGAATTAAAATTTGGAATTATTATCATTATTATTATTGTTTTATAATATTTATTATTGATTAGACTACTGTTTTTTTTTTATTGCAGATTCGAAAATAGTTCTTAAAATTTTAGATTTCTTTCATTTTTAAAAGAATTATAAAATGCTTATGAAATCAGGTTTTTAGAATTATCACAAAAACTATTTATTATTTATTTCTTTAATTTATTTTATTAATTTTTTATTAGTTTTTGTTAAAAATTATTTATTATTATTGTCTAATGTTTATTATTGGTTGAACTATTGTTATTCTTTTATTGCAGATTCGAAAGTAGTTTCTAAAATTTTGATTTATTTTATTGTTTAAAAAGAATGCTAATTAAATCGTGTCTTTAGAAATATCACAAAACTATTTTATTTTATTTTATTTTTGTTAAAAATATTTATTATTATAGATTATTGTCTAATGTTTATTATTGATTAGACTATTATAACTTTTTTATTGCATAAAAGTAGTTCAAAAGTATCATTAACTACTACTTTCTACTTTGTTCGAAAGTATTATTAACTACCACTTTGTATTTAGAACTACTTTCGAAAAGTATTTCTGAAAGTAGGTTTTAAAATTTTCGATTTCTTTTATTGTTTAAAATATTTATAAAATTGTGTCTTTAAATTATCATAAAAACTATTTATTTTATTTAATTTTTTATTTCTTTAATTTTTAGTTTATTAATTTTGCATTAATTTTCGTTAAATATTTATTATTATTAGATTATTGTTTAACGTTTATTATTGATTAGATATTGTTATTTTTTATTGCAGATTCGAAAGTAATTCTTAAAATTTTCGAATTATTTTATTGTTTAAAAAAAATTATATTAATATTTCGTCGTGATCGTGAAATCGTGTTTCTAGAAATATCACAAAAAATATTTATTTTATTTTATTTTTTGTTAAAAATTAGTTATTATTGCATAGAACTGAAATGAAATAATTTTGAATAATTTAAGATATTCGTTGACATGTTGAAAATATCTGTTATTGTAGAGAACATAGCGGTGGTCTCATGCCCTTTGAGTTAATAAGAAAAATAGATGATTAAATGCCCTTCTTTTAAAATAAAATTATTTATTTAATAAAATTATAAAATGAAAAATAACAAACATTTCAAAAGCGTATATGCTGATGAAATCAGTTGCATGTAATCAAAAACAGAATGAGCAAAAGGTCAAATTAGGAGAAAAAATAGCTTAGGATGTTGAAAAATATTTGTCCACTGTTGGCGGTTATTCGCTTTGAAAAGGAATAGACTCCGTGCAGTTTTTTGAAATGCATTTATTTTGCAGTTCACATGTTCTCCACCAGGAGGATAAACCTCAAAAATTACATATCTCAGTAAAAAAAATATATGTTTGTTTGTTCTGGCATGACTTAAAAATTATTTTACATAACTTTCTAATTTTTTCATTGAATTCACTATTCTTTTAACAGGTTTGCAATCGAGAATATAGAAAAACTTGTCACTATTTATTTTTCAATTAAACAAAAACCTAATTATGTGCCGGCGCCATTTTTGTCACGTGATCATTTCGTCTATAGCTTTTATTTGTCTTTAAAAATGTACTTGAAATTAAAATGGTCAACATGTGAAGTTTATGTGATTGCGTGTTTTTTTGTTTTTGTTTTTTCTTAATATTTTTGTTTATTTTAAATTTCTATTATGTAGGCCTATTTATATTTTGTTTAATTTTCTATTAAGAGGTATGTTTATTATATTATTTTATCTATTAATAATAACTATTTATGATTAAATATCTATTTAGAATTGATTTTTCTAAATAAATATTTATTCCAAATTTCTTTTTAGATTTGCCAAACGATAATTGCCCTTTTCGCCGATATATTTTATTTTCAATAAAATTTATCAAAAATTAAAGATCTTATTTTTTGTAACCATGGCAACGAAAGCCATGTCATATCTGCATATATAAAATAAAGAGAATTTTGTTCTTTTAATACAATGGCAGTATATTTGATAATTTTAAATCATTCTTGCCTACGCATACATTATTTGTAACTTACCATTCGAAATTACCAGATATAACGTGAGAAACCGCTTGTAAATGAGTGAAACGATTCCCATGCTTAAGAAGTCGATCTGAGGATTCATTTCAGGCAAAGCCTTTTGCAGTAAAAGAAACACTTGCTTTTCCTCCCATGACCAAGGCATATCTACATCTGACTATCATGTGTTGCTTACTCATTTTACTTGGGTTACTTTTATTATGGGAGGCATATTACTTATTCATTCTTTCTCTGTTATTTTCCATTTCGATTCCCAAAATGGATGTTTATTCAGGGAAATAATTTTTCTTCGCGCGTGCTTTCTGGCGATGAGTTTGCACTTTTCGCCGATGATTTTCTTTTCAAATCAAAATTTGCATCAAAATTAAAAGGATTCCTATTTTTGTAACCATGGAAACAAACTTAGTCAGCTTTGCATCTTCCCGAGGAATAAAAGTAGAGAGAGTGTCTGTTTTTAATACAATATGGCAAAGTCTATTTGATACTGATTTTGGAAGTCATCACTACGCCTCACTGCTTACGTAGTAACTATCTAAGTTCCGATTATTCCCAGATATAACGTGAGAAATTGCTTGCACCATGAAATTTGAACCGTTATCCTTTCGATGTCCTAATTCTACCTAGGCCAAAAGCTAGTACAAAAATGGCTCTTTCTCAATAAAGAGGCATTTGATCCATCCCAGCTTTGATATTTTAGGGGAGGGGTCACAGAAAGGGAGATATTGCTTTACAAATCTGTTGCACTGCTCCAACAGTTCGCAAAGGGCGAAGGTTTTCACACGATCGGTTCAGCTATCTGGCTGCTTCCCGAACTCCAGAAAAACTCAGGGTTGTTTCGGTAGAAAATCAAAATCAGGAAGGCCTGGCTCGATGTCCAAATAGAATATTTATTCGCAAAATGCTTTCTTTCTTTTTACATTTGCCAAACTGATACTTTGTTACTTTTCAGCCGATCATTGCTGCTTTGGATACAAGGATTTATCAGAGATTGAATGTTTTCAGTGCTGCCGTAACCATGGCGGCGAAAGGCCGTATCATATGCTTTCAAGAGACAAAACCAAGGAGATTTTATTTCGTACAATAACTGCTTGGATTTGAGCTACTGCACGCGCATACATTTTAAGTGATTGCATTCAGGCTACGTGGAATCTCCTATAAGCGTGAGAAACCGCTTTGTACCATGGTGACGTTATACTACAAAGGAGTCGTCTAAATTCTGCAGAGCAAAACCAGTACAAAAAAAATACTACTTTAGCGATAAATGGCATTGATTACGTCCAGCTGATTCTTTGTGACCTCCCCCTCAGCTCCACAAAGTGGGTGCTGCTGGCACCAGAAAGGCTATGCTCTTTCAACAAGTTAGCGGGTTTTGTGATTGCTAATACCTGGCACTTGAAGGCAAAACAGAGTTGTTTCCATTGAATAAAATTAAGGAAGCGCTCACATATCGGACCAGGTGAGTACCCCGCGCCCTGCAGTAATTTTCATATATACCTACTGGGGTGAGCAGGTGGTTCATGAGAACAGTGGGATCTGTCCGACTAGTTCAGACCTACTAATAGCTACTGTCAGCAGTGTCACCCAGTGCTGAGGTCAAGCCATATTATTGATCCTCCACGCCTCAAGGTGGGTTGAGTTGTTCCTTTTATCATCTGCAATGCTTTTATTACTATGTGTGATTTTGGGGTGTCAAAAATGGAGAGTGTGCAGGTGGTTGTTTAGTGACCATAATTGTTCTGGTTTGATACATTTATTGCAAGCCAGTTGTTGGAAAAGCAATACGTAA